>JANHGB010045456.1:13334-88602 GCA_026283785.1 Coracopsis vasa | reverse complement strand
CCAACACCGATCCCTGAGGGACACCACTCGTTACTGGTCTCCAGCTGGACATTGAGCCATTGACCACAACTCTTTGCGTGCGGCCATCCAGCCAGTTCATTATCCACCAAGTGGTCCATCTTTCAAATTGATGTCTCTCCAATTTGGAGACAATACTATATACATTATTTTAGAAATGCACTATTTGGGAAGAAGAGAAAGCAAAGTCTCTGCTAGCAAGAGTGAGTATATGTTGATTTATGACTTCTACTTGTTAATAAAAATTATTACTTAAAATTATGCAACATCAGGATGACAACTGCAGAACAGAAAACAGGTGAACAAGATTACTGAAATAAACAAAGTTCAGTACAGAAGTGACGACCTCTGTGGTGCCAGCTAGAAAGCTAACAGGCTCACACTACAACATGAGTCCTCCCACTGCAACATCCATAGCCGTACTTATTCCCCGAAGTTAGCACTTTTCAGACCATGCTGGTGCTCAGCATCCCAAAGAATAAACCCTATACTGATCTTTATCTTCTTCTCTATGGGTCAGTATTTTTGGCAGCTGTTTTTGTTATTTGCAACATAATTTCTGCTTTAAGTCATTTGCTTAGAAAGCTGAAGAAAGATAGTTTGATGTCCAAATCACAAACGCCTTCATTCTCCCCAACCCTTCCAAGGCTTATTCATCTGGGAAGAGTCCCAACTACAGAGTTCCTTCTACAAAGCAGAAGTAGCAGCTGACAAAACTGAGAGGTATTTGCTCCATTTCATCATCTTTCTCCTCAAGTTTCTTGCACATCTGGTTGTCTAGAAAATGTGGTTAAAACCCCTCCAAACTATCACAGTAAAATTACATAGCAGCAGGAAAAAAAAAAGGGGGGACTTAGGTCACTGGCAAATTAAAAAGGCTTTTGTGAATCTACTTTTAGTACACAGAGACGGAGGTAAGTCATTTGGAAATAGAACATCTAACCCAAAGATTTCTAAAAACAATCCCAAATCTATTTTCTTTCTCTCATTATCAAGTACATTGAGAAGCTTCTGGTAAGCACAGCCATTATGTTCACTAAAATAGAAATAAAGCCCTGGGAAATACAGGTTAACTTAATGGGAAAAGGGAAAGGCTTCACTCCCTCTCCACCATCACCACTGCTGTCCTAGAACTTTAACTGGAGCAAATGGACTTCTGCCATTGTACACTGAATCAGTTGAAAGTAAAATCCCCAAATATTTCTATTCAAAATTGTTTGGGTATCTGTGTGTACTAGTGAGAAACCTGTCCTCTACATGGATAAACCATTAAGAAAATCTCATTCAAGCACTGTACTACCAGTGTCTTCTTTTTCTGCCCACCTTCTGTTTCAACTCCTCTTTTGGGCAGAATCAGCTTTTTTTCTCTCAGTCACACAGATAGACTTTTCCACTCCGTGCTCAGTGCTGGTTTAGTGGTTTAGGTATATTAAGATAAAAGCAAGGTCAAGGCTTCTATTTTAATGCTCTCAGAGCAACCACAAGTTGCTTAGAACTTCAACAATCATCAAACCCATTTCCTGCTCCAAGATAAGATCAGATCTTTCTTTCATTCCTGATCCATGTTTGGTTTAAGTCTTAGGAGAGACATTTAACTTTAGTGTATCTACCATTTGGGATACTCTACATTGGTCTCAGGCAACTTACTGCTTGAACTGTTAATGCCCTGTCTCCCCAGACATCTAATACAAACCTTCCTTATTGTAATTTACACCCATTAATGTTATGCCACCCATTATGGACAAAAAGGATAAACTATTTTCTTCTCTGAAGTAGTCTTTCATGTAGTGGAATTCTGTTTTCAAGTATCCCCTCTTTTATATTCATACAAAATAATATCAGTTTATCACTGCAGAGCACATTTTCTAGACCTCTGGTTGATTTTACTATTTTCCTCTGACTTCCCACAGCTGGCCCACATCTTTCCTGAAATGCTCTGCCCAGATTAGGATACAGACCCCAGCAAGTCTGCTACTGCCTCTGCATAAAGCAGAACAATTACTTTGTCCTTGTTGCAGGTTATGCTTCATACATATATCAGAACTACATTACTGTTTTCCTCCCATCGAAATTACACTTCTGATTCATAGTTTTTTTCACCACCCTTTTCCCTTCCTTTCTCTTCCAACATAATCCTCACCTTTTATTTGCTTTAAGGGTGGGATTTTTACTGAACAACATTCTTATTTTCTTTTTTTCCTTGTCTTTTTTTTTTCCCCAAGATAATTTCTGTAATTAGCATACATTGCACCTGCTCATTGCAAGTGCTACAAATGTAGCGCAGACACTGTTATAATCAACCCTACTTTGTTGGTTTTGTTTTTTGGTTTGTTTTTTGTTTTTTCTGTTTGGTTGGGTTTTTTTGTTGTTTTTTTTTAAGACTTCCCTGCATTAACTTCAGAAGAAAACCAAGGTAATTTGATCACTGCCTGACTCTGGATTCACTCATGGGATAATTTACACATACCTTGATTTCAGCCCCTGGTTATATTTTGGTTTTGCGTCATATTTTAAATTGGCACACAGACCTCAGTTGCCATTTCCCTTGCCTCCACAAGAGCAAGCAGCTCCTGGTAACCTTCCCAGGTATAGGAGATACAGCTTAATGATGCAGCTGGCCTTCAGACCTTCCTGAAGAAGCATAACATTCACTTGAAGCAGCCTCCCTTAGGACAAGGAAGCCCAATCTTGCTCTTGTAGTTTTCTAAATAAAACAATGACACTGCCTAACATTTACACCTGCGTGTGAAAAAGGGAGCAAGAAATATAAATTGCACTCACACTGGAATTACAATTAACTCAATTCTGCTATGTTAGTTCTATGCAATACATACAATACCTCTCGATTAAGGTGAAATTGAGAAAACGTAAGTATGCAACAGTAAATTAGTTTATTTTCAACTCTATTTTAAGATGGCTAATATACTTTGCTCTTTCAATGTCTCCCCTTTTCAACAGTCATCATCTAAAGGTCTTCTCGGAGGTCCTGCTGAAGTGGATGTCAGGAAATTAAAGGACACTCAGGAAGATGGCAAAGAGGTAAGAAGCCAGTATAAGTGTTAAGAGAATGACAGCAGCATAGCTGGCTCCAGAAAAAGCTAGGAACCAGCAATCTATATCCCAGAGAGACTGATGGATGAAAACGCTTTTATGCCTATGAGGTTTTATCCTGTTCAACTGAGTTGTTGTCCTGCCTTCCTTTAAAACCCTTACAACTGGTGCAGATCAGTCCAGATAAAATTATGGTTTATCCTAAAACCAGTGCCATACATCACAGCACAGCCTTCCAATAGGGCTAGCGGAAGCATCAAAAACATAATTATCCAATTGTCCTTTTCCACCTTCAACAGCAATGATGTCTTTAGCTGTTGTATTTTTTAAAGTGTTTTGTTTTGGCCTAGTTCACTTCCTAACATTTCAAAAGCACCTGAGAAATCTGAAAATAAAAATGACACAAGGACATGTCATATGAGATGCTAAATTAACGACATGCATATTCAATTTGCTTTTCTGTTGGAATGGTTGCTATTTTGTGTTTCCTCAGGAAAAAAAAAAAAAAGATATTGGAGATTTTTCTTTTTGCATAATTTTTTTTGCAATAACTTTTTTCTCTTTAGAACTATCACCTAGATGAATCCTGGTTCCAGTCCTAGAGGAAGACATGCAATGCAGTTTAAACAAGCTGCTCACAACAGAAAGCAGTTACACATTTTAAGCAGGTGGCTTAAGTTCTTTCATGTCAGTGTTTCCCATTGACAATCACAATTTAGACTGTAAAAATATTCTTACAATGATTAGGTGCAGATGGCGTAGGATATGCTCTGAAATCGTGCATACACAAGTTCATGAGCAATCATGAGATTGCTTTCATAGCTTGAGCAGCTTTTGACCTCTGAAGCTAAGCTGTGTAGAGTGAAGTTACTCCATGGGTTTATATTCAGTGGACATTATATGATCCTTAGAAATCCCAATATCTTTTAGATAAATTTTATATGATTAGTGCTTGCTGCAATCTAATGTAAAACCACGAAACATTCTGATCCACAGTCGTTACAGAGCAGGACCTGACTTCTCTCATCACAAGAATCTACTTCTCATCACTTGGTCGGTACCACACACTTCTATTTCATGTCTTTCACAGGTGAATTTCCTAGTAATTCACTCACCCTTGACATCCATTTCTCATTTTTCTTCTGAATACTCAGCATCCTCTGCCTCCTTGCAGCTAGAAAAGAGTGGTCCAGCAGATTCTCACAAAACTGGGAGGCCAAAGGAAGAGCAGAATGAGCTCCTGTGCTCTGAGCTGCTCTCAGCTGCAGACATGCATAGCTGTGCTTCTGCTCAACCAGGTCTCTCAGGCTCTTGGCTCAAGGTTGACAGGGATGCCCTTTGCTGCAAGGCTGTCAGCAAACCTCCTTCTTATAGGCTATTAACACGCAAAGTGAAAGATTCTGAGGAATTTCCATATGGATGGAAACTGAATTATCATGTTTTCATTTTCCTTGTAAACTTACAAATATGAAAATTAATTCCGCTTCAGCACATTATGTCTCTGTCTCTTGGTCTGTCTGTTAGCTGATCCTTAAAACAGTTTCATTGTTACCTTCTACCATTTAGTTGTGGTTTTTTATGCACTTATTCAAAGGCAGAAGTTTTTTCCTTACTGCATAGATTCACTGTCAGTAGACAGTTCTTACGCTGTACCGCTGAAAACTGGAAAATGAAAGAGTGGTGGAGTGGGGTTCAGACACTGCCAGCATTACACTGAAAAACTAATGACCTCCAAGGAGATACCTCTTATTTTAAGATGAAACTCACTGGAGAGGTCACACGTTCCTCCAGAGGACAGGTTCAACACATTCAGTGTATTACTCATTCAAGAATTGAATTACTCCTCTCCCAAGCTTGGCATTTGACTTGGCTGCCAAGTGCATAACAGCAAATAAAAGGCAGTGGGCTGTTTCACTCTGCTGACTTGCAGGTCTCAGAGACTGAAGGAGATGCTTCTGGCTTTGTTAATATTTAAGATGGAGGCTTGCCAATAATTTTAAAGTAGATGAATATACTTGTGCTCTGTAAGACTCTTTTTCTAAAAAATTAATAAAGAGTTCCATGGTTGAGGTGAGGACAGGGGACAGATTGAATAAATAAAAAGTATGGGAATATCCCAGGAAGGCCTAACATATATGTAGCAAAGATACTAAGTATAACAATGCTTCTTTTCTGTCATTCGTAGAAGTTTCAGGATAAGGGCTAGCAAGTAATGGATCAGTTCTGGTATCCTTACAGGGATACCTTTGAAATTAACTCAGGGCATGGTCTTGTCAATACCTGTCCTTACAGAATGCCATGCGAGTTGGCCTTGTTAGAACCTGGCACCACTCACTTTGTGCAAGGACCAAGCCCAGAACACATAGAATCATGTTGAAGCAATAACATGAAAGCAGTCCAAGATGATCCTCCAAAAGAGTTTGAAGACAAATCTGAGTCTGTGGCTTCATCCATGAAAAGTCTGTGCTGAAAGCTAGGCCATTACTGCTAACTCCTGCAGCTGGACAGGCACCGAAGTCTCCAACAGTAAGGTTCTCACACATACAACCCATGAGCAGAACATAGGGAAAGGATTACCAATCATAAGATCAGATCTGCTTTTGTTCAAGTAACACTCTGCATCGCCAAGAAAGAAGAAATGCAATCAACTCCTATCTTTCAATAAATACAATTTTGGAAATGCCATGTTCAAAGTCTTCTGGGATGAAAGAAAAAAAATTATGCTTTGTCTCAGCTTTGGCTTGACTTGGATCAACTTCCAGTACAGACCAGCCTGTATGTGCTAAGAATATGTAAAAACAGAATAACACTAATGTGTTTTCTGAGCCTTATCTGCACAAGAATTAAAAATTGCAATGACCAAAGGAATTCAGAAGCAGTGAGTCCTACACAGTCAGTATGATTTTAAGAACAGTCATGTTTAATGAAACACACACTCTGAATTAGTCACTTGGCCTTGAGTGTCAGAAGCACAGAATAAGTTGGGAAGCCTCTAAATAAACAGATTGAGCTATCCAGAATAAGATCTATTACAGGCATCTGCTTAAGATGGAGAATAATACAGTAAAAGGTTGTTCAGTAGGGACACGTTGCCATAACACATTAATCTTGTTAGCTGAATCAAAGTCAGACTCTTGATTCTCCTAAAGGCACTGTAAGTCTTGGTGCTGAGGGCTCTTTCAGTGATTGCGAAGTTTTAAGCACCACTCTTACACATTGATATTTTCAGCCACAAAGCCTATGCCAGCACTGTTGTGTGTCTCGATACAAATGATGGATTTGTTAAAATCTCAGGGAACCAGCAGTGTCAGAAAGGTTGGGATCTTGCATTCCTCTCCTCATCTCAATGTCAAACAGTGCTTTGCTACTTTTCTCTAGTGTTTCTTCTGTGCACATGTGCAAAAGTTCCTTGCAAAGCTTTCTAGATCCTCAGCCACCTTGTTCCTAGGTTAAGACTACCATTAAACTGAAGCCATAATAGGTGTGCACCAGTGATCCTGGTTATGTCAAGAATAAATTTCTAAAGATTTGTGGAAGACTTGAAAGAAGCCTAGGCTAAACTAAGAACAAGGCATGCAGGCAGTTTGCTTGTTACTATGGCTGATCAGAGCAAACTGCTGACATTTCTTGCTATCCAAAAAGTGCATGAGAAGATGCAGGGTCTTCAAAGGGCAGTGCTAATAAACAAAAAAAGAAAAAAACCAACCAAACAATCAAACAACCTTGATATTTCTCCATTTTCTGCATTAGATGCTAGCACATCTTGATTAGAATTCATGATGACTCATATTCAAAGGTCTGCTTCTAGTTCCTAACATACTGACTTATCAACACAGATAGCTGGTTGCAAAGATGCTTTAAAGCATAGCTGGCAAACCCCTTGATTGGCGTTTTTTTCTCTTCAGTAAACATATCAGATTTTTTTCAATATTTTGACTTTTTCCCCTTTTCCAGACCTCCACACTGGTATATAACAGCAGCCACCATTTAATTTACACATTGATGGTGAATTTCTGATATAGTATTCATTTTGTTATATTAAATGAAGAAAAAGTGGCCTCTGCTATCATAGCTATTGAGACTGTTTTTCTTTCCATGTTGATTTACATCCAAATAACCAACTTATCAACCTTGCAAATGTCAACCTGCACTGACGCGAGAAGCTGTGAAGTTCTTAAGCAGACACTCTCCTTGAGACTGAAAGGTCAGTGTTTGTGTTATTTATTCGTACCATGGAAACATTTCACTCTTAAGTTAGGAGGACTTTCTCATTTTCCACAGAAATAATCATGTAAGATCTCAACCAGGAAAAGTCAGGGCCTCAGACTAAATTAAACAAAAACATTTAAAATAATTAATTTTGTAAAAGTGCAGACAGAAATATATACAGAGAATAAACTCAGCAACATAAAAGCATCATACTCAAAGGAGGAGTGCCCATTTATTCAGGCAGCCAGTGTCTCAGCCCAACAGACTGGCCTGCCAGCTGTTCCTGGGGAAGTCAAAACTGCAAAATCCACCAAGGTAGACTCTGACTTCCTTGTAGGAATTTCTCTTACTGACACCTCTTTTCCACCAATTTTAAAGGTCCTTAAAACTGCACTTTCCTTAATATTTCTCTTACTTCTCCTCTTGGAAACCCCAGTAACCACTTCACCAAAGAATGTTTTAGAAAAAAGTGACATTACTGCAAAGGCAAACATAAAATGGAGGTTGGGGCTATCCATCTGTAAAACTACACAGCACAAGTAGGAGGAAATATCTGGGTTATCAGAGGAGACTTACATTAGTTCAGATACTGAAAGGCTAATGAAAGTGTCGGGCTTCCAGTTTGACTATTAAAATTAGACCTGCTGTTGCTTAACTGAGAATATTTGTAAACTGGCTTAGCTCCAAATAATGATCCTATTTATGTGCAAAAGCATGTGTTTGTAGCTTAACTACTGGTGAACATGAATGTGAAATGCATAAGTATGTGGCCTATTAGCAAATTCACAATGTCGTGTATAAGAATATAAACTGTTTACAAAGGGATGTCTAATAAACTGTTAGTGCTGCTGTCTGTGTCTCCCATTGAGATGCTATTTGATTAATGATGTAACTAACATTTTGTTCCTGATGCCATTATTTTAGTACACAAAATGTAGAAGATCATTGTGAAAATAAGGTAAATTTGTGGCTGAAGAAGTCAAGCTCCACAGTTAGCTGGAGACACAGATGCAAGTGCATCCATCAACAGTAAGGTGACAGCACTGCACTGTAACAAAATTTTTAATCTGTAATTGTAAAAAACTGTATTGGTTGTTGATTTGACATTAATATTCTCCTGAGTTTTGCTGTTGGTTTCTTAAAATGAATGAACCCCAAAACTATTTTGATGTGTGACTTCTCATAGCAAAGCTATGTTTTGTGCTGCCAATGATGATATGTGTGACTCAGTGGTACATTGTAGGTGCAACTCTCAAAAGGAAACTCTTTGTTCATGTTACTTTAACAATTAAACTTCCTTTGTTAAGAAACAATGTGCTCGGCTGAAAATAGTGTACTATCAGGCTAGTGCTGTGCATGCCCAACAATATGTACATTACACTGACAGCAGAACAAAAAATATGTATGTTGAGGGTGACTCAAAAAAGCTGACAATTAGTACTAGTCTGTAGCTGAAGCTGTTTCCGGGGTAACATTTTACCTGTATTTTATCACTTCATACACTAATACATGCAATATCCTTCAACATCCCCTCCCTCTCTTCTTTATTTGTCTTCAAAATAGCTTAAAGAATTCATCTATGATTGAGTTTCCCCAAACTAATTCTTGTTACAGAGGAAAAAAGCACTTTGCTTTTTACTGGAGTTCTGACATTACTTTCTCAAATGCCCAGGAGGCCAGTTGGCTCCAATCTCCTTCCAGCTAACCTCAGTCTGAAGCTGCTTCACCAGTTGTAAATTATTCAGAATGCAGAAGCATGTTTGTTTGCTGGTTTGAACAATCAACAACATATTATGCATTCCCTGCATTATTTATATTGGCTACTTATAAGTTGATTTTTATTTATTTATTTATTTATTTGATTTTATTTATTTATTTTAAGTTTCCATCTGTATGTTCTGGCTACATTTCAAAATCTCCCCCTTCGAACATGTTCTAACGAATATCTGTTCTCCCAGAACATCTGTCCTTTAGTGTCCTATTATATCTGTAAGCTAACAGTGATATAAGTTTTCATTTTATAATATGTGTACAGTTTTTTTAAAATCCCCAGAAACAAGTCATGTCATTACATCTTCCTTTCATTGTGAAACAAATAAATAAAAAATTATCTCAAGTCCTTGTAGCATTTTCAGTCCTGACAAAAATGTAAACACTGTATTTGCAATGACAGACTTCAGGATAGGGAAATACTTTACACTGCTCTAAACCTGTTATGAAAAGAACAAGTCTATGAAAATGTGCTAGTTCAGATCACCAGGGGTCTCATAACCTTCTTTTAATCTGCCTTTTCTATTCTTTTATCTAACTCTTTTAGTAAAGGAAGAGACCTCCACAAAATTATTTATATAGTTAAGTAGCTTTAAAATGTACAGAATGTACTAGCATCTTTGCTTTATATGTCTCCAAATATTTTAGATCCTAACATATATAACATTATGTTGTCATGAACATAAATTCAGCCTGCTGCATCCAAGTGTCATGATCCACCTTTCCGTTAGAAGAATTCATCCACCTAGGGATGTCCACAGAGCAACGTGATGCTATCAGCAGACTGTGGATAAGTAACAGTAATTTATCTCTAGTTTCTGCTGCTAATTTTATCAGTAAAAATATGTCGGCATGGGTTTCTGCAAGTACAAGCCTGAAGATCTGTGGCCTAATGCTGAATATTCTTACTGTAACTTTACTATTAGTATACTATATCTTTACTATTAATATGGTTTGCCATAGGAGAAGACTGCAAGTACCGGTATATTCCAAGCAGGTCTTACACTTCACATGTTTTTAATTTCTATGTTTCAATAGTAGCTCTGCAGAACCACTGTAATTTATACATAGCTGATGAATTACACACGAACTTGAATGAATTATTGCTGCTGTTTTCCTTGTTAAGGTAGAACCAGATTTACTGCGGCATTACAGTTCAGCTTCTGCATTGCCATCTCATGTGTGCCTGTGCACTCCAAAGCCAGTTGTGTGCTTCCTAACTTGGCAGGAGTGGAAGTGCAGATGCAAGAGATTTATCCTCTGAGGAAAGACAGCTCTTCAACTACTTTCAGATAAATGCTAAGCTCACAGGCTTTGAATCCAGATAGTGAATTCAGTGTGTGCACCGGAACATAGGCAAAGAGAGGACCACCTGGATCACTGATCCCTAGAAACTGCAAGTGATCATGTAGTAAATATTAAGAGCAAAGTGTCCTGCAGGATGTCATAGTCTGCCCTTTCTATTTATTGCATGCCATAAAGTAACATTCTTTTAAAACACACACTTTCATCAAATCATCATCTTTAGGAGATGAGCTGGAAAGTCTCAAAAATTATAGCATATGACAGGAAAAGCAGAGGAGGTAAGAGGAGGGTACTACTGACACCGAGGTGACTGAATATGTTACATTAAAACATCCCTACAAGACCTGTCCAACTATGCCGGGAGAAAGGAAGAATCCCAGAAATCAAGTAAGCATTGAGGCAAAAAGGTCTTCCTGCACTCCTGAAGTGACTTGTAAAGTCCAAAGGCAGAGGAATAATCAAATACAGTATTACTGTACAGCAGTAAATACAACTGACAGATAGTTCAAGTCTGTTTCCTTCAAAGTTTGGGGACACCCATAGATTGGGTACCCAGCTTCCAGAATTGTAAGCTGTTACTGAGACCTGCAGGTGCACTTCCACTCAGTAATCTCATCCCTCCCATAAACCTCACCTAGAAAAAAAAGTGGGTTTGTGTCCCAGCTGTGTTTGGAAAGTCCTTCTAGAATTTCACTCGTCTCTCTGGTTAGCATGTCTTTTTCTAATTTCCAGTCTAAACATATTCAAGACACACTTAAGTCCACTTGATTTTCTATCTGAATTATTATGTTCTATTCTCTCACTCATATCTGAACCCTCAATGTATTTTAAAAAGTAAACATTTCATTTTGTTCCAAAATCAAGTAAATCCCAGTCAGTCCTATAACAGGGAGGTATGGAGGCACACAATGCAATTACTCATCCTCTATAACTCTCCCAAGTTTAAATAGATCATGTTTTGATGCAAGTAACCAAACCATATATGACAGTTTAAATGAGGCTCGTATAACTGGGCAAGCACTTCCTTGTTCCTACTTTCTAGGCACAGCCCAAAATCCCTTTGAACAGATGGATTTTTTTTTTTTTTTTTTTTGTAGTTCCATCAATAGTGGCCACTTGGTCCTCTCAGTTTAAGCTCCATAACAACCTATGAACAGACCTTTACAGCAGGGTCCATCAAACCCAGCAGTCCCTGTCAGGCAGTAGTAGCCCAGGAAGCGCAGAGCTAACCATCCCATGGGAGAATGACCCCCAGACACTTGCAGTTCACTCACTTCCTGAACAAAAAGTAGTCTTTATATTTTTCAGGCCCTGCTACATGTTCTCCCCGTAACGCTGTTCTTTTGCTATCTGCACCTACGTGAAATGCTAGCATCCACCTCCTGCCATAACTCAGACTCCACAATAATCACCACCTGCTATGAAGACCCTTCCTTTGTATTTGCTGAGCACTCACCAGCCTCTAATTTCACTCCCTGCCTCTGACTCTGGAAAGGAGAAGAACCAGTGGGTCCCTGCTCAGTCTCAGTAGCCCCAGGGAGTTGTTCAGACTTCTGCCTCTTTGCTATGTCGATGAATGCTACACTGTTTAATACTTCCTTGGAAGATACCTGTGTCATGCTTTCCATCCTCCAAATTTCCTTAGCTCCTGCTATACCTGAGATGGAGAAAAAGAGCTGTACAGTACTCAAGATGCAAGAGAAACATAGGCTTACATAGTAGAAATGTAAAAATATCACATGGTAGAAAATACCCACTTTCAGGATATTTTTGGTACCTTTCCTTACACTACTTGCTTTTATAACCATTACTGACACTAAAGTTAACATTTTCAAAACTAAAGTTAACAGTCTTAGAGAAGCATCTTGTATATTCTACTGGTCTAGCTACACCCAACCTTTTGGCCAGTGAGTGGCAACAGTGAGCTCAGCATTCATTACCTCATATGTGGGATTTTTCTCATCTTTGTTTTGCATCTACCTCCAGTGAATCTCACCTGGCACTTTTTTTTTTGCAAAATCCCTCTGCAGTTCTTTTATACTCAGCACTCATTTTCTGCGCTCTGAGTAAAAGCATCATCTGCACACTCCTGTCATCTTTTCCAGTTCAGTTATCAGTTGAGTACTACAGGCTTAAGCACAGATTCTTTTGAGACCCTACTGCTATCATCCTCTCAGAAAACTGATCAACTTGTCCTACCTCCTGTTTTGTATCTTTTGACCAATTTTTTGTTGATCTGCAGAGTGTTCCTTTCACCTAATTGAAGCACAAATTCTTAAGTGTATAGTAATGAAGTACCATTTTCTCACCTTTTTGGCTTTAATCACTAATGCTCAGAGGGTTAGCCATAGAGTATAGCTAACCCATATTTCACTGGGGAGGGCCCATTTCTGGGTTCATTTGCTCCTTTCTATCACCATGACATCATTTTGGCATGACTTTGAGGCTGCTAATCTGGAGGTGGAATAGTGCTAAAATGCTCCCTCTTTTTCCTCTTTCTCAGTAGTTTTAGGGTTCTTTAAAAAGATAAAGCTTTGTAGTTCACTAGCTTCAGCAGTGTGTCAGTGAACCTTTCAGGATTCCTGAATTCCTCAAAGAAGCTGACCTTGAGGACATTGAACTCTCCCAGTCAGCACACATCTGCCAGTGTGACGTAAGGCTGATGCTCAGTATATTTTGACACACTTCAAGAAGTTGGGCTGTCACACCATGTGCTGGCTCTGAGTGTAATTCTTCTGTGAGGTGGGATGAGCATTGAATGCATCAGTTTGTACCAGGTTGAGCTGACCCATAGTAAGTTCCTTGCTGCACTCCTCCCTCCCATAGCCAAAACTGTACAGTTTTATACATCAGCTACCTCCTGGGTCTCCCCTTACTTCATTACAGTTATTACTCTGCTTTCAGCTTTGTCTACGTGGCTGTGCTTCTGCTACAACTCCTATCCTAGAGAAGGTTTCTTACCTCGAAGTAACATGATTGCTCACTTAGTGCCTGAGATCTGCACTGGCTTGCTTCCAGGCTTTTGGTTTGTTTGGGGACTTTTGGAGTGGAGGAGGCAGATGGGCTGGTTATGTGAAGATCAGTTCCTCAAGCTGCTACAGTAACCTACTTCTTGGTAGTCTTGCAACCTTCTATTCCTAACGTAAGGTTAATGTTCACACCTGCAGCAGCTTCAAACTGCACAGAATAAGGTTCAGAACTTGTTATTTAAAATCTAAGATATAATTTTACCAAAATTTTTAGAATTTGGATACCTTATCTCTAAATTATTTAAATTGCAATGCTTTGGTAAGCAGGTGTTCATGAAAACTATGTAGGTTACAAAAGCTTCAGCTATGTACTACAACCAAATGCTACTTTTTTCTTTTAAGTCGAACTTCGATATGCTGAAATCCTAATTTGTAGTTACCCCCCTGCTATTAGTCCCTAACCAGATAGGCAGTGTGTTTATTATTACAATTTATCCTGTCTTTGTTATACTAATCCACAAAGTCAACAAAATTCTTCCATATAATACTTCTGTCCTCCACAGCATTACAGAAGTTTAAAAAACTGTATCAAAGTTTGTGCCAAGGTTACTAAAGGAAATATTACAGAGGACTGGTCACAAGACCTGTCCCTTCTGAATAGCTCTTATAAATCCCTTGCAACCTGGTAACTCACCTCTTGGTACATCCTCTCACGGTCCCGTCTTTTCCCAGCTCCTTATCTGCTTAAGCCAGCTTCTTATAATTCCTGTATTAATCTGCACCATCTCCACTTTAAGTAATAATTTCCTTTGGGAACTATACTGAATGAATGCTTCCTATAAATCTAGATAGCTCAAGCCCACTGCGTTACTGTAGTCTGAGATGTTCACTATCTTAGCAAAAAGAAACATTAGGTTAGTCAGACTAAATCACATTCTGATCAGAATTTTGCATTTTATCACACTTTTCACTTATGATGATGTTCTCCATTACTTCTTTTTCAAAACTTGTCCCAAGGCATTACACAGTGTTGAAGTAACCTAATTTGCATGTACTTTTCAGGATTTCTTGTTTGCTCTTTTTGCATATATGTTAGTATTCACCAGTCAAACTACATTATTCCTATACTGAAATTAACATTAATAAACAAATTAACATTTGCTGGTACACTTCTGGTGACTAGAGGAAAAATCAGAAAAGTAACTTCAGTTTCTACAAAGGTAGTAACTAACAAAAACATGAGCTTTCCTCTCCTTTACTCATCCTCAATTAGAATCAACAACAAAAGTCCCAGCTGAAGGGAAACCAGTCATTTAATACGCCAGAATGATTTTACAGCTAACTAGTTCAATAGCAATATTAAACCAATAGTGGAGCATTTAGAAGTGAAATGGAAATACTGCTATGAAAATTGCTTTGGCAAAAATTTGTTCATGTCATTTTACAACAACTGTTTAATATTGTTTGTTAAGTTTTTAACCTGATGGCACAGGTGTACTACCTTGTTCATACTTTATCTGTATTTTTCATAGGAAAGAAAATATTTTTTTCATTTAAGTTTACATTGCCATCTGAGTTCAGTGGAATTTGCCAACAAAAAGGAACACAACATATTTCTACCTTCTCTTATCTTACTACTCCTTGCTTGAAGTCCCAGTTAGCAATTTACAAGTGAAAACATGTCTTGAAGAGAGATAACTCTGGTCATGATAGTTGTATTTCCAACAAAACCAACCATCTTTTCCCTGTGGTACAGCAGAGCTGCTGAGCTGATTTCAATCTTGCGATTGAAATCAACAAATTCTTAGTGCCATGGAGTGTGCAGCAGCCATAATTCCAAAAGCCTCTTATCAACAGATTTTCTATAATTTCCCTACAACATTTTCTGAGTTAATATTTCAAAGACATGACTTTCTGTCACAAATACATCACGCAAGCATTATCCCCAGTATAGGTGTCTATACAGACATCTGAAAACATTGTTACTAAATTTAAAAACAAAAAAATAAATGGAATATAAGGAAAAAAAATTATGTAGTTTTCAGGAAGTGCAGTGAACAAAATGGCAAATAAAAAACCTAATCCATTCAAAAGTGAACTCAGCCTCAAGGAATGCAGGTTATTAAATGAATTATTGGAAAAAGTATTTTGGAAATCAATTTCACCAAAAGCATGCCCATATTAAAAGGGAAATTTTGGTACCTTATTTGCACTTCTTAGCCATAATTGTTGAGACTATATGTTGATCACCTGGAAAGCGAAAAATAGAAGATTAATAACATTGTGCATATTTTAATTACTGATTAAGAAGAGCAACTCATATCACATATTAGTCCTTTATTATAATAGTTTTAGCCTTCTTATTTTAAAATGGAGAAAAGCAGAATACATAGCTTTTGATATCTGCTATTTTATTCCGGATAGAGGCAGCTTCAAATAAGAAAAATAACAAGAGAATGATGCCTGAGGTTTTCATTAAATAGTTTACATATTTTCATGAAAGTTGTCAACTCAGAAACAAAGGAAAATTCATAAAAACTGTTATCATTATAAAATGTCTATCTTAAAACATATCTATCAGGCACTTATCTCTAATTTGTCTAGACTCAAATATATTCCCTACCCTTCCACAACCTAAAATATTTAACAGTAAAATCTCTGACTGGTGCTTTGCTAAGTGTATGTGGGTTCTCCCTGGGATGGAGTACATAACTGGTGGATGTAGTAGCATTTGGGGGGCCATTTCTTTGGTGTTTACCCAGGTGAGACTTGGAATGTTTATAAATGTTGGGGGATTCAAGAAGCATTTGGGCCTCCAGACTGACTGTCAGGGTTGGAGGTTTCACTTTTCTCACAGCTTCCTGGGGAGATGTGCAAGGACCTCTAACAAGGAGTGCCTTCTAGTGGGCACAGGGCAGAGACCAAAGGGCTCCTAATGGTATAAGACCTGGGATAGTAGGGGGCAGGGGCATTAGGAAGCCATTGGGGAAACTGGGTGGCCACTGGCTAGGCCACCCCTCCACAGGTACCCCTCTTACCTACTCTCCCATTTTTTCCCTCTGTAGCTACCCCTCTTGCCTCATCCTGCTAACATCTTGTGTCAAACTTCCAGAAGTGCATGAGCTTACCAGCTATCAGCATAGTAGCACCTACATCAAGGAACAGTGTTGTTTGGATAGTTTACTGAGTTATAGAGAGAATGTGAATGTAAGTTAACCATATTTTACAATTAAACCTAAAGCAAGACTACAGTTCTAAATGCTTCCAGACCTCAAGTTTATACACAGCCTAAAATAAAATCTGAAGTCAAAAAGTTGTATATGGTGTCACTTTCATACTAGGTATACAAAATACACCTAAACCAAACCCATTGCAAACAGTTACAGAATCAAAAGGCTTGCAATGACCAAGGCATAACTGCCTGCTGCAGCTTAGGCCAAGCTCTGCTTGCTCTGTACAGCAAAAATCTCAGGTATGAAACGAAGTCTGAAATTGCACTGAACAGGATCTTTTATTTTGCACTGGAGATTTTAAGTTGTTATTGGTTGGCTTTAAAAATGAATTGTACAGTTGCTGGGCTCATTCCACCTCTCTTTGTCAGCAGAATTCAGGTCTTTACTAAAAGAGTATCTGTCAGCATTATCTTCGGACAATTTCACACAAAGCAAAGACATTTTGCAGGTTGAATTTTTCTCTTTTACTTTAGTATTTGTAAGTTATCTACATAATAGGACTCAATTGCCCAGAATATGCAAAGAGCTATGACTCAATCAATAAAAGAAAAAAACTTATTCTCAGGGCTGCTAATTGACAGCACAGAAGCTAATTGTTATATTGGAGTTAGCCAACTTGCCATACTCTTAAAGCAGAAAGCACATATATTTGGGTATACATGGTTTGCTTTGCAATAACTGAAACTGTTGGTTTGTTCTGAGGTGGAGCAAATGCATGGTAGGCTGGAAATTTATAAAATAACTCATGGCTTTTAAGGCTGATGGAAATTTGTGGAAATGCATAGAAGTTGTGCGGACTTCAAAAAAATCACAGAAGGAGAAACAACATGGTATTTTATTAGCCTTCAAAATTTAACTGCTTAAGTAAAAATTATTAAGTTTCATTAACAACACACCATATGATTATGGGAGAACATAACTTTTCCCCAGAGGAGGTTTGTTTGACCAAATAATTTATCTCTACTATACATATATAAATACACACATATACATACACACACAAAAAGATACAACTACACAAAAATAAGGCATAAACAACATGCAGTTCATTACAACAAACATTTGCCCATGTTTCTGAAGACATCAAGCAATTCTACCTTTATTTTTTTAAGGGAAAAAAAAAATACTTCCAGCATACAAATGTATTACTGAGAACTACTCCTCAAAGAACTTATATTCTTTCCTTTAGTAATGTTGTTTTAAAATTGAAGATTAAAGGATAGGTGCTCATCAAGTATGGGCTCTGCTTTGGATGAAATACAGACGTGTCCTACCAATGCCATGGCTACCACTGACTTGACATTCCACCAGAATCCCACAAAAATCCAATAGCGTTAAGGCTGCAATTAGTTTGCCCAGAGAATGACCAGTCTTCCATGTGCATAGTAGAGGGAGAGGAACAAAATAAATTGCATTGTCATGCGAATTGAGTTTACTACTTGCTTTACTAAGAGATTAATGCCTATTGTCAGCAGATTTTATGATAAATTATCATAATTTTGCATTATTGTAATGAAGATGCATCATGCTGTGAGTTGTTCACACACTGTAGAACACTTTTCCTTTAATCACCAAGGACTTTTAGTTCTGTATATTATTTTACAAAAAGTAGGCTGTTTAGATTGTGATTGTTTCAGATTTTAACATTAAAAAGAAAAGAGACAGACACTTCAGCTTGGAGTTTTTTACAGCACTAGAAGATAACACAGATAAAGACTGCAGTTATTACATCAGCCTGTGATTTGGAGCAAGAGAATCAGATGAAAGCAGGGAATGCTGTTGCTATTTCATCTACACAATCCATAATTTGGGGTTTTACTTTGCATTTTACATCCCCACCATAAGTGGTCGTCAAAGGTATGTGAAGGATCAGTCACTTATTTGGACTGTCAAACACCTGTTACGGGGCACAGATAATTTTATGCCCACTGGAACAAGGCTTCTGGTTTAGTTTCCTCTAAAGGAACCCCATTCACATGCACCAAGACACTCTGAATTGACACAAAAATGCAATAAACAGGAATAATCGAACGATTCACTTTAAAACCACGCTTCTGCTCCAAACTAATAACTGTTTCTCTTGTCAAGAGGAAGTGATGGGATATGCTGAGAGAAATACAGTACCATGGCAAGGTAAGGAAAGAATATGCCTTTACATAACTCAGTGCCCTCTCCTTGCCCTTGTCTGCAAGTATCACATAACATCAAAATTCATCCTGAAGGGTAAGAACTGGGGGGATCCTCCAGTTAGCAAGAATGACATGGTTATCTAGTAAGTAAGCATTAAGCCCATATATTTATTCAAAACTGGACATTTGGCCTTTTATTTCTTTGCTGTCCTTTCAATGAAGTGCTTTTCCTACAGTGAAAGGTGTTCTGGAATTCTGTTATCATGATTCCCTGTAACCAGAAGATGTATACATTTGTTTTAAATTAGAGAGGAAGCACAAATGGCATGTTGGTATAATATTTTCAAAATGCTGTGCTGGCTAAATACATTTTCAAGGCTGTAATTCTATAGTTGATGACTGCCTGAAAAACAACTTTTGTCATTAAATCTAAAACAAGTTTTGGTGTATTTTTAAGATTCTCATTTTTGAAGCTCTTTCTTAATAATACAATAAATTATTTCACCTAAAGGAGAGAAAAAGGCCAAGTTTGGGTAGAAGAAAGGTAAAGAGGTCTCTGTTCCCAAGAACATCCACAAGCAATGTGAAAACCCTGAAGGACAGGCTCAGTCTGCAGGTTCTGCCCAGATGCTTACAATTTTTAATTTTCTGAAGATTGAAGGAATTGCAAGGAAAGCACAAGTCACAGAACTCAAGTGTATAAAGGATTCATTTTCCTGAAATGGGTCCCTGACCTTTTGCAACAGAGATCTGCCAAGTCCCCCGGTATGTTGACATTATGAGTTTGCAGTGATCAAGACCAGGGGCTTTAATCTAGAGAAGCTGGTTTTATTTTAGTGTTGAGGGACTAGCTGCCTCTTTGTGTATCTGCCCTCACCGAGTTTTAATTGACAGATATGGAACTGCTTAGGTATGTCCTGTTGAAGGCTGACAGTATGTTTCCAAACTTTGATAGACAGTCAGATTTGGACAGTTGTAGCCAGTGTTTAATAATAATCTGCAACCAGGTTTGGGGATTGGAATCTGGTAGCAGAGCAGAGTCAGCAGCAACAGGGATAAAGTCAAGGCACACCAAACTGAAGCAAAACTGGCCTTAAAACTGACAAAATCAAAAATTCTTTGCCATAAGGAGGTGAGGGTTTTGAACAAGAAGTCATATGAGCAGATTAGGAAACCAAGAGCAAGAACCTAGACTGAGCATAAAGGTACTAGATCATGGCCAAGCCTAGACAGCAGACACAGACCCAAAAAACAAGGGCTAGAAAGAAAGATTGTAAAGGTGAGATAATAAATAATAAAAGTGCTAATTATGGAGCCCAGTGCCCAGAAAAGGCTGCCCCACAGCATAGTTATCAGACTGACATTAGAAATGGTGAGGTTTGAACCTTCCTTCTTGGATGACCTCAGTCCTCCCTAGGTGTCCGCCAAGCAGTAAAGTACTTTTTGTCATTATGGGCACTCCTTGCCCCCTCCCACCACTTTTTGCCTGAAAAGTATGTGAAGTAAAAGTTTTTGTCTGAAAAAATACAAAGACAACTATATTGTCTGCAACTAATTATATTTACCTGTCCAGGTTTGTAAATCAATATGCTTACTTCTTAGCAAGCAAAATTCACGGGTGGTGTTCCTAACATCTCCTAGAAAACCAACATTTTCCAAAAGTCTCCATCAACTACTAATAATATATAAAAAGCATTATTCTGGCACTTTTATTGTAAGTTTTGTTGTCAAATTGAAGCAATGAAAACTTGATTTGCTGCAATCTTTTTCTGGAAAACCAACTCAATCATATTTTTGTTGGCAACAGAAAGTAAACTTGAGTCAAAGTAAGTGATTTGGTTTAGTACTATTTCTTGCTTTCTGTATGCATTTCATATATATTTATGTCTGCCTTTGTCTATAATGCATGTAAATGCTGGTTTCGCACAGTTGGTGGAACCTGGTTGAGTGAACACAGGAGCAGTGATCAAATTCCAAAATTATAATCTCAGTTCGCATTTTTTTTTCTGTACTCTGTGCCACACGAACTCACTATATAACTCAACTGCATCCAAAGTACATTTAATGAATTTACTGCTTATAATAAAACCTCCAAAATAGTTTTTAAAAAGTCTTGGTGATTTTTTTTTCCTAAACCCAGGTCACTCAGAATTTCACAGTGCCTCAGAAAAAGGTTTGCTTATAGCTCACTAGGGATTGCATGTTTATTCCATCTATAGAATAATTAAACAAAACAACTCAGTGCTTGTTCCATATTCCTCATATGTCTTTGCAACATTTTACACTGCCTCATACTTAAATTCTTCAGGTATTGCTTGCTTTGATCAGCTGCGTAATACAATGCTTTAATACTTAAAAAAGTGTATAAGTAAAATAATCTTGACAACCAACAGCCATATTCCATTATACCTAGCACTTGCAGTGAAAAGGGATACCATTACAAATCCCATCAGATTAAAAGAAAGAAATATCTATCTCAGTCCAGAGTGGCTTTCTATTACACCAGACACTAATGGAAAATGAAGTAAACCTCGGCACTGAGCTTATCAGATTTTTGGAAAATTGACGTGTGTGGGGTTTGCAGCCCAAACAACAGATTACACGGATTCACCACTGCAATCTGTTGTCTGTGACAGCCCAATGATGAGTTAACAATTTCAATGATTGACAGTCCGAATTGTTTTAGAAACACAGTAAAGGAGAAGACAATAAAACGTTCACAGAAAACATTAGACAAACGTGCAGAATTTCAAGACATTCATAATGCTACCTAGACACTTAAAGGACAGACAACTGAAATATATACTCATATAAATACACATTTACCTCTTCTGCAGTTTCTCTCAGCTGATGATCACTAAGTTCTTACAGAAAATCTACATTAGAGCCCCTCCCAGTCCTGGTATCTCAGCATGCGAGATTATCCCAATGGTTTGACATGAAGAGAGAATATAGAAAATTTTATCTTTCTTCGGCTTATTCAGGCTGAAAAGGCTTTAGCTCATCTAATGCTGACTTCCTTATAAAAGCAGAAAACATGGTGGCCTTCTACAATGGAGCATTGGTAGATAAGAGGAGAGCAACTGATGTCATCTAATTGGACTTGTGCAAAGCATTTGACACTATCCCATATGACATCCTTGTCTCTCAATTAGAGAGGCATAGATTTGATGGATGGACCACTCAGTGGATAAGGAATTGGCTGGATGGTCAGACTCAAAGAGTTGTGGTCAACAGCTTGATGTCCAAGTGGACACCAGTGACGAGTGGTGTTCCTCAGGGGTTGGTATTGGGACTGGTGCTGTGCAACATCTTTGTCAGCAACAGGGACAGAGGGAGTGCACCCTCAGCAAGTTTGCCAATGATATCAGGCTGTGTAGAACAGTTGAGACACTGGAGTGAAGAGATGCCATCCAGAGGGACCCTGACAGACTTAAGAGGTGGGCCCATGCAAACCTCATGAAGTTCGACAAGGCCAAGTGCAAGGTCCTGAGCCTGGGTCAGGGCAATCCCAAGCACAAATACAGGCTGGGCAGAGACTGGAGCGACAGCAGCCCTGAGAAGGACTTGGGGGTGTTGGTCAATGCAAATCTCAAAATGACCTGTTAGTGTGTGCTTGCAGCCCAGAAAGCTGCATCAAAAGAAGCAGGTCGAGGGAGATGATTCTCCCCCTCTACTCAGCTCTTGTGAGACTCCATCTGGAGTACTGCATCCAGCTCTGGGGTCCCCAGGATAAGGAGGACATGAACCTGATGGAGCAAGTCCAGAGGAGATGCTCAGAGGGCTGGAGCACCTCTCCTATGGAGGCTGAAAGAGCTGGGCTTGTTCAGCCTAGAGAAGAGAAGGCTGTGTGGAGACCTTACAGCAGCCTTCCAGTATCTGAAGGGGTCCTGTAAGGATGCTGGAGAGGGGCTTTCTGTAACAGCAAGTAGTGATAGGACAGGGGTAATGGCTTTAAACTGAAAGAGGGTGGTATATTTCAATTAGATATTAGGAAGAAGTTCTTTACTGTGAGCGTAGTGAGACACTTGAACAGGTTTGCCCAGAGAAGCTGTGGCTGCCCTGTCACTAGAAGTATTCAAGGTCAGGTTGGACAGGGCTTTGAGCAACCTGGTCTAGTGGAAGGTGTCCCTGCCCATGGCAAGTGGGTTGAAACTCTATGATCTTTAAGGTCCCCTCCAACCCTAACCATTCTAGGATTCTATACCTGTCCCTTCCTATGAAATGCTTATACTCATCAGGGAGGGAAGTTGGAAAGAAACCCAGAGAAAGAAGAAACTGCAAATACGTCCTTACCCAGTCCCAGCTATGCCAAGTGAAAAGCCGCCTGGGCCTACACATCTCACGGCCTACATTCCAGCTGCTCCTCACTGCTGTTCTGGAGGAGGCACCCACTTTAGTCAGTGCTGCCGGGAGCAGAGGCTACCAGCTTGCCTTCCAATCTGTTTCAATCACAGTGAAACAAGTGTAAGTGACAGGTTGCGCTTCATTTGTCAAAAAATTATTTCAGCAGAACTCCTAGAAGTTGCTCAGTCATGAGATTTGTGGAGGTGGGAATGCAGCGAGAGCTTTTAACTAAGCACAGCAGGCTGACCCTCTCAGCAAACAGAGTCACAGAGAAACTGGGTAATAGCCTTTCCACTTAAGAAAGACAGGGTACCCACAAATGCGCATTTGAAAATCTTCAAGGGAAGTTAAGCCTGCAGCAGATTCAGAGTTCAAACAGATCTACGTACGATCTGCAGTTGGAAACTGACAGCAACAGATTCCAAATGCAAAATCTGCATGAGACAGGAAAGAATCTAGAATTTCCTCTAAGCAAACACAGAGCTGCTGCTGTTCCTAGACCAAAATAATGCTGTGGTTTCCCCCATTCACTCCACATCTTGAACCTGGACAGAACCAGCAAATGGACATTCCCAGTTAACAGTCCCAGACACAATCACTTGCTCACACTCTGTGCTTTCCTCCCGCTTACACAAGAGTTCTTCAATAGGAATGACACAAACTTGTATAACATAATTATACAAAGCTTCTTAAACAAGTGGTCGTTCTTCCATGTTTGCTCATACTTTACACTGTCCTCCTGAAATGTCCCTCCTATTCTCCATCTTAAGAAAGTTCAGGAAAGTCTCAGCAGCATATTCTGGGATAAAAGCTCCCACTGTCTTTCATTCCCCAGTTTGTGGAATATTTACGTTAGCCTGTTTTAGGTTGTGTTTGGCTTGGTTACTATTTCTCCCACTTACATGGAACTATTTATTCAAGGAAACATTCAGCACTGTATAAATTTATGGTTTCAAACACATTTATTCCTTTCTCTTTTTCCTCCATTAGTCCTCTGTCCACTGATAAACATTAACTAACAACAAACTCAAACTCATGCACTTTACTACAGTTTTTACATCCGCAAAAACTTTAGTACCTGAAAGCAAAGGGTATCTACAAGGCCATTCAAGTTAAGAATCACATACATACAGTTACATTATATGCATGAATTCTTACACATCTCTCCGTAGGAGTACCTACACTGCAACAAATGCATTTTCATGTTCCCATATACTCACTGTGTGTGTACGTACGTACATACAAGAAGACAGGACAGAAACTGTTGGTTAATCAAAGATTAGTCACACTGATGTATTAAAACATGTAAAGAAGACCAAAATTTACCTGAGAAATTAAAACTAGAAGTCTAAAGTATTTTGATATTTGCAATGAGTTTTTTTAGCAGCCTGCTGACTTAGACATTTGGGGTTTGATTCGTATAGACAAGATCTATTTTGCATCATTATGGCATTTAAAGTATCATTCAACAGCAAGTTACAAACAACAATTTTAGGCTTTACACTGAATTCAAATAACATCTGGAAAAAATAGTATATTTCTAGAGCTTCTGTATGTGAGATAATTTAAATAGTCAATTTTAATTTTCAGTAGTTTCCAAAATGCCATTAGAAAACAGATCTATTTAGGGTCTTGTATATTATCTTGTACAGAACAAAATCCCAAGGCCTGAGTAGTATTACAAACATTGGTAATCTTGCTGCTAGGTGTTCTCAGACACTGCTAAAACTTGTTTCAAATTACTGTAACATATTTGGTCTTAATCAGATTTGATCCCAGGTCTGAAAAAGTTCAAAAATATTTCTACATCTCCTACTGCCACCAGCCCCTGCACTTTGATTTCATGTATTTTGTACGTCTCTACTTAATATCCAGTGATAAATGAATACCTGCAGGATTTCCAGAATTTGCGAACCATCATATCCAGCAAATTATTTAAGTATGCAAATAGTTTCACACATTCCCTGACATTCCTGCAAACGAGAACAGAATCGGAGCTGTAGCATTAATACATCATACTCAAATTAAAGCTTTGCAATGCATGAGTTGTTCAGATTTGTATTCAAATAAGACAAACGTGTCAAATCCAGAGGGGGTATTGAAGCTGACATTAAGTTTTACTTTTTGGATTTTTCCCTGCATACTAAGTTTGGGTTCAAGGCCTTTGCTTCAATAGGCACTTAAGAATAACCACCTTAAAAAAACCCACATATTTCTCACCAAAGGAGTCTTTTGAATTTAAAAAATCAAAGGGAATGCTTTTCTTGCCCCATTTCCAGATTTGTAATTATCTTATGATATTAATTTCAGCAGCCGAACTCTTTAAAAAATGGTTTACACAGGCAGTTTTTTAGTTGATGCAGTACCACTGTTGTTTTAAAACATTTATGTCGCTTGTTTGTGTTACTTTGCTAATTTTATTCTAATTTAATATGAATTAATAGCTCTGTGGTTATAAAGTGTTTAATCAGTTACAACTCTTAATTATGCCACAGCATTGCTTAATAAAACAATACACTATTGGGATTAAATCAAATTAATTAAATTAATCTGCTATCATCTTTTATGGGTAATTCATTGCACAATGGAAGCAGTTGTGAAATTATTTTCATGGCAACTAGCCTAAAAAGACTTTGCGTATATTCTTTCTCACTTTAATAACAGAGAAAAACTGTCACTGTTTTCAATGGTTTTCTACAGATCAGCATGAGGATCCTAACTGTCTCAAAATCAGACAGCCATAGAAATTAATAATGGAGTGACTTTGTTTCTGAAGTACTGCTGAAATAGAGGACTGGCTCCAGTCAGTAACTGCCCAACTAAGAAGCCTGCCCCCAAGAGTTGCCAACAAACCACTGCTTTAGGACTTAGCCAGAGGTCGCACCTTTGCCTGATGAGGTCATGAGAAAATTTTTCCTCCATGAAGCTGTCAGATTGCATCTTGAACCTGCCTAAGCTTTTGCCACCTGCCACCCTCTGTGGCAGCAACATCCACGCACTAACCACTACATGGGAAAGCACTCCATTTGCTTGCTTTAAAGCTGCTACTGGATATTTTAATATATTCTAATCCTACTTTTTGTATCATGAAAAAGAATTAATAAATTGCCCAAGACCACTTTTCCGCACTTTGGAGCTTATAAGGTCCACACTGCAGCTGCATCTCTCAGGCTGAACAGTCCAAATCTGTTCAGTGTCTCCTCACACAATGCCATTCTATCCAGTTGTTCCCTCTTTAGGTTTTTTTAGTTCTATTAGTTACGCATAGCCATTTGTTCTATTTGGTATTGCCTAGCACTTGTCATGACTAAATTGTACTTTAATTATTTCAGATCACTTTTTTATGTGACAGCATCATTTAAAATTATAATTCTGTCCTTGTTGAAATGCTTTCAAATCTCTCTGAAGCTGTTGTGTCTGCAGCTTTCCAATTCTAGCTTTTATATCACACAAGTCAGTTAAAAAAAAATAATAAACATGACAGTCTCATGTTTAATATTTGCCACAAGCTCATGACAGACTTTAAAACACTTTCCTGTGCGACAGCACACATGCAAGACAATGGGTTCACATTCAGCCATGACCATGTAACTGGTGATTTACCCTAGATTATAATTCCAATGTTCACTTATGAGAACAGCATGTGGTAAACTTTTAAAAAAGCAACTTAATTTGAAACAAACTGCAATCTTTGCTGTGTCCCCATCTACTAAATCAGTTAATTGTGAAACAATCCCTTGTCAATCATCTGGGACTTCTGTCACCTGTCAGTCTCAGGTGTGGGTCATAGATAACAGTTCAGAGACTGTTCTGACCAGTTCCACAGATGCTTTAGGGTGAATTTATTTAGTCTGATGACTTGAATAAAAAACATCTCCCTAAATATTTTTCTAAATTTATTCCTCCCTGGACCCTTGCATTATCTCCTTAAATCAGTGAAGAAACTGATTATATTTCCAGTGCTTCTCACAATGAGAGGAAGCACTTAATTAAATATTTGTAGAATATAATATTCAATACTGCATCTTTTGAAAAATGAGTGCCACGTATTTTACCTGGTAACAAAACTAAATGTAAAAATACCTTAAAATAGACATTTTACTGAATGAAGTATGAAAATATTCACACTCCAAAGATTGGTTCATCTCTTCTGACTTCAATTGCTTTACGTTAAATGGATGGATATCATCTTGTATCACAGCCCTTCAAAAAACTAGAAGAGATAGAGCAAAACTGCCGCAGTTTTTGGAGAAAAAAAAGTTAGAAAAAGGAACTGTTCAGCTATAAAGCCTAGCAGAAAGATTTTGAGATGGCTGAGATGACATGACTTCTCAGCACCATTTCTCATATTTGTTTAATAGCTCACAGGGTAATACCTTCGTCTTAAACTCTATTTTAGATTTTCCCTTCTCACAAAGTATTTGCAGAGATGAAGTTCTGTGCCTAAACATAAGCACCTCTGTCTAATTTGTCCCTTTACTAATTATCTACTTTCACTGTTCGCAGGGCTTTACTGCAGTGATGCCTTAACAGAATGCACACATGAAAGGCTGAAGATCGCTCAACAAAAACGAGATTGGGACTGGCTTTACCAGGAGGTATCTACTCTGTGCAACTTCTTTACGTCATTAACTACAGCATGTTTTATACTTCAGGCATTATTGAGCTGACTTTTTTTCCCAGGACTCGTCTTCCTCCTAAGCCTGCTGCTTATGGAGGTTTTTTTTGTGTTTTCTGTAGACAGAGAAATTAATAAAGTTTTACTTCTGTCTAAGCAATAAGCTGTCACAAGAGAGGGCAGGAAGGGTAGTACCAAAGGACACCGAGTGATGTAATTATACGAAATCTGAATCACTGCAGTGAACCACAATGAAGCATGCTTTCTGGGGTTCTCCTGGAGCAATGAAACTACATACTTCATGTATGCCTTTTTGAACATTGCAAAAGGTTTGTGCAGAGTGGCCTGGAGCTGGCTGCTCCACTGTGACCCTTGCTACCACTCAGTTCAGGCTTGGTTTCCTTCCAGCATTTTCATCCATGGCCTTAGAAACAACCCTTGATCTACTTGTTGGTAATTTTAAAAGGTGACCATGCCCCAGCAACTTCCATGCTTCCCATGTCATTCAGAAAAATGCCTCCACTGAAGAACAGTATAGATGTCATGAGGTTGCATTGTAATTACTGAGAAGAAGCAACACAGCTGATTCCAGGCTGGTTCCAATCGCCTTTGAAGCACAGGGGGAGGAGGAATGCCTAATATATAGAAAAGCAGACAGCAGACCTGAATCTGAGAGGGAACCTCACTGGTGACACTCAGCAGTATGGAAAGAAACTCCCTACATGACTCGGGCAAACAAATGCAAATAAAAAGCAAATGCAAAAACAAGAGCAAGTAAAGCTCTACCTAGCACCTACATGTGCCTGGGAGGGAGCAACTCAAAGGAGACACAAATACATTTGGGCAGTTCAGCTGTGACCTCTCACCTCTTCCCTGGACATCATCTGGGGGTTTAAGCATAAACCCACTCTGGCTGTAACAAACCCCTAAGATCAAAGCAAACAGCTCAAGAAACTCACTGCCCACAAATGAACATCATGATGTAACATTTTAACTTATTGACTAAATACTAAGATTGTGTTCTGATTTCAGCTGGGATAGATTTGATTTTCTTCACAGTAGCTGATACAGTGCCATGTTTTGACTTTAGTGTAAGAATAATATCGATAACACAACGGTGTTTCAGTTGTTGGCAAGTGGTACTTACTCTAAATCAAGGACTTTCACTTTCTCATGTTCTCCCTATGTGGAGGGCACAATGAGCCGGGGAGGGAGAGAAGTGGGGAGAAGTACAGCCAGGACGGCTGACCTGAACTAGCCAAACAGGTATTCCATACCATGGAACATCATGCCCAGTATATAAGCTTGGGGGAGTTGATCTGAAGGGGCTAATCACCACTCCGGTCAGGCTGGGTATTGGTCAGTAGATGGTGAGCAACTGTATTGTGCACCACCTCAGGGTATTGTAATTATAAATTATTTCAATTATTAAACTCTTCTTATCTCAACCCATGAGTTTTACATTTTTTCCGATTCTCCGTCCCATCCCACTGGGATAGGAGAGTGAGCGAGCAGCTGTTTGCCAGCAAGGGTTAAACCAGGATGGAGTATTACAAGCACAGTGTTAAAAAAATGTATCTTTCCTTTTCTGGGGAACTTTATTGCTACAGTGCTTTCTTATTTAGGAGGTAATTCTAGGTCAAGACTTAGCACTAACATCCTCTAGTTCATATACATTGTATAGAATCACATTTGCATTTTCGTCCACAGTTAGTAGGCATTATGGTTCCTGATGGTTAGGTAGCAACTGGAGGTTAGAAAGAGAATAACTAGGGTATTAAGAGGTTTTCTTTCTCTTACTCTCCTATTTTTTCCTTTATATTCAGCTGTTATAAATGTTTCATTTGACACAAAAGAACACATGTAAATCTTAAAAGTTAGCTATTGAAGCTATTCAGTCTGAGCAGCCGTCACATCACAACTGAGCCCATACAGAGCTATCTTCAGTGTGTGAACATACTAGGGGCAGCAGTTTCCAACTCCCTCCCATGCAAGCCTTCTACTTTCCATTACTCCTCATTCTAGCACATACAAATGCTGGTTAGAGTTTGTAGTATTAAGGAACACCTCCTTTTTTTCTTCCCTGGAAATCAAGAGGGAAAAAAACCCCAGCTCTCCACACTGCACTGTGCACAAGGCAATACTGCTCACAAGTCACAGAGCTCAGTCAAGAAGGTGAAAGGTGCTTCTACAACTCTCTCAGCATGAACAGACATAAGTCCAAAAAGCCAGAAGATTACAGGTAGGTAGCATGGTTTTAAAGGTCAAGAAAGAAAAAGAAAAGCAAAGAAATCAAAAAAGGAAGCAAGGGAGTAAGGAGAGAAAACATGACACATGAAAAGCACAGCAGACACTAGGGAGGAGCACACCACAGAGTAGGTAGATTCCAAAGAATAACTTAACATTACACTCAAATGTAGCCACTCCATCATGGCAATTATTCAGAAATATTTTAGAACTTGCCATGATCACTAACAGCTATTTAAACCTGGGATGTACAGTTGAGGTTGCATAATATTGTACTTGTCCTGTCCCTTATTTAGTACAAATTCAGGAATTTTTGCTGTGAAAATTCACGTAGAATCATAGAATGGTTAGGGTTGGAAAGGACCTTAAGATCATCGAGTTCCAACCCCCATGCCATGGGCAGGGACACCTCACACTAAACCATGTTGCCCAAGGCAGTGTCCAACCTGGCCTTGAACACTGCCAGGGATGGAGCATTTTCCAGTTCTTTGGGCAACCTGTTCCAGTGCCTCAGCACCCTCACAGCAAAGAACTTCTTCCTTATATCTAACCTGAACTTCCCCTGTTTAAACCCATTACTCCTTGTCCTATGGCTACAGTCCCTGATGAAGAGTCCCTCTCTGGTATCCTTGCAGGTAAGTCCAGGTAGACGATGTCAATTGCTTTGCCCCTATCTATCACGTCTGTAGCCTCATCATAGAAGATCACCAAATTGGTCAGACAGCATCTGCACTTAGTGAAGCCATGCTTATTGCTTTTCATTGCCCTAGCATGGTTTCCAGGAGAATCTGCTCCATGATCCTGCCAGGCACAGAGGTGAGACTGACTGGTCTGTAGTTCCCTGGGTCTTTCATTTTCCACTTCTTGAAAATAAAAGCTATATTTCCCTTTTTCCAGTTGTTGGAAACTTCACCTGACTGCCACGATTTTTCAAATATAATGCCCAGTGGCTTAGCAACTTCATCTACTAGCTCCCCCAGGACCCTGCTAAGTTTCAGTGCTTATGAAATGCACTCAAATGACTTTGAGTTATTAGATGACAGTGCATTGACATTGTTAAAATACTTTGAGCTACTTCATAGGAAATGGTCTGAAATACAAAGTACTCATCATTTTTGTCATATGCTACATTCAAAGAGGTATCTCTAACAGTTGTGTTATGTTTAATTATCACATTTATATATAAAAAATTCTTCTTTGAATGGATATCTTCATTTGTGAATACTCTTAAAATTAAAATGTACTTTTCCTATTTGTCAATCTATGTCACTTTTATAAGCTGTCAATCAAGATAAAATAAACTCATTATCCTTGTGTTGTATGTAAGATAGCAGGCTTTGATCAAGAAGATAAAGATATGTCAAACATTATCATCAACACTAACCCATTCAGACTCTTATCAATCTGATATTTTGATATCTTCTAAATTGCAAAAATTTAATTCTTTTTAGTTTTAAATCTAAATAAAACTCCTCCTAACTGTTAAATATATTCATTTCTTTTATATATCTCTGTGCAGAAAATAGCAAAGTAAATTTTATCTTGTCCTAATTAATGGGATATTTTTAGTTAGCTTGGGATATGTTTAAAAAAAAAGAAGTTTGTGCAATTAACATAAAAGGATTGTAGTGAATTCACATAATGTTTGTTTTATTATTATATTTTGGAAAAAAATCAAAATGCCAAGTAATATCATTATGAGGTGACTCACGTTCTACACAAGAGCTATTGATAAGATAGATAGATATTCATGTTGCTGCTCCACTCTTAAACTGCAAAGTATGGTATTGATCAGCTACTCCTGAGGTGCCCCAGGGTGACACCTGGCTAGTTTTCCTTCTGACACATTACAGGGTCCAAGTGCTCAAACTGCTGGACTGTGAAAGCCTTGCTCAAAAACTCAGCTGCCTGGCATGCAGTCACACCCTGCCCCAACACAAAATCTCTGTCTGTCCGCATTTGACGTTTGAGATGATGAGAGGGCTTTTGTCAAACGCCTCAACAGATGTTGCCAGATGTTGTGAGATGCCTTGACAGAGTTCATCCTACAGCCATTAGGTTGCTGCAGCTCCCTCTCTAACCTGCTCCCAGGGTGATACAGCTACATCCCACCCCTCTCTTGGAGCAGCTTTTCCAGTTCCAGCCAAAGCAGAAGCTTTGAGTAACAGACAGTAAAACTTTAGGCATTAAAGTGTAACACAGGCACAACAGCAACAGACAAAACAGACTGACAATTTCTTAAAGCATTCCACCTAAGAGCAAGAAATGACTATAAAAAAGCACTAAAGGACTGCATCAGCAAAAAGTTCAGAGATAAAATAAACACTGTAAACATAATACTGCCTTTCATAGTAAGAGAAAGATTGAGGGAGGAGGAACAGTACAGCCTTTGCTGTTTTGACTGGCATCGCTGCTTGTCTCGCTCTGACAGGTTGCCAGGTTAAGATTTTGTTTTGAATCAGTCATTTCCCTTTGAACAGTGGCAACTGTTACCATTGTTACCCTGTTACACTGAATATAAAACAAAATTTCCACCAGCAGCTTTCCTACCATATGTTTATTCTAGGAGGCAGCAGGCATTTAGGATTTGGTAGCAATCACAGTGTGGAAACATTTGCAGGACCTGTCTCAACAAAGTAATTACCTCAATCACAGTAATATCATATAGAAGACACTGAATTCATAATTGTTATCCATAAGATCTAGCCTAAGAAATCTAATAATGTCAGAATGGGCTCTATATCCTTTCACTGACAGGTTATTGTTTCAAGAATCATCCCTCTAAAGCATAAACCATACACTTGAAGTCCTGAAACTCTGTTGAGCATGTTTTAACTGCAAAATTTAACAGATTTTCTTGAGACATTTTCTGGGTTGTCTTTTTTTTTCTCCACAATAAGCCTAGCCACATCCTGATGAAAGCTGTTTCACATAGAAAAGTGATATGAGGGGCTTAAAATAGGGTTTCATAAGGTTTTCATAATAGCACAACTTTAATTTTTATAATTAGAAATATTTTAATGTCCCAAAAACTATCACAATTTCATAATTACTTATGGAAAATATTTTATAATATCACTCCTATTTACTTACAATGTTGTTTTTATTTCCTAATCCTTTAGAGGTGAAGAACTAGTTATACTAAAATCAATTAAATGTCTCTTTATAAAAATATCTTTACGGTTAAATCAGTGCTTAGTAGTTCAATAAAATAGTTCAATAAATAATGACTGCTCCCTCTTTGCCTGAATTCCTACAATGAATGCTAAATTACCACTGAGCTCTCACTCCCAAACAAATTTATTTAAATATTTGGTAAGACAGCTAGAAGTTACTAGAAGTTGTTGAGAATACACTACCCATATGGTCTCCTGGACTTAAAAAAGCTGAAGTCTGATGTAATGTTACAGGCATTGGATGATTATTAATAACAGCTTGTATTTTTGAAAGAACCTAGAAGAGTTAGACTCCTAAATCCAACTTCCCCTTGAAGGGAAATTATTGCTAAATCCTATAGGAACCCAGACATCACTAAAAAGTAGGAGAGGAGGAAGATACATCATTTTGACCTTAAAATGAATCTACTGTCAATAACGCCAGCTCCTTGACATTGAACGAATCAGGGGTTTGGGTTTTGGGGTCTTTTTTGCTTTTTGTTTTGTTTTTTTTTTTGTTTTGGATTGTGGGGTTTTTGGTGGTGGTGGTTTTATTTGGTTTGGTTTCGTTGGTTTTTATGAATAAGAATGTGAGAATAAGTAGTCTTCTCCAGTCCTAGAATTTAGCTAGTGTTCACATTCACCTTCTTGTAGGTAAAATAAACTTCCTATATCCAAGTACTGTGGTTTGTTTATTTGTTATTCTGCAGGTAGCTAGATAATCACCTTCGACTTGTTTAGCTGCATTTTGTTTTTTGAACATTAACAGAAACAGTTTATATGTGTGAGATTTATGTCATGCTGAGACAACGTTTACAAGATTAAGAGAAAAAAGTGAAGAAAGCAGAGCTTTTAGAAGGTAAGACAAACAAAGCAAGGATGGGAGTGTTGTGCCTTACAAACATAGATATAGAAAATAAATATACAAAATAAACCCAAAAGTGTAATCAGCCAAAATTCATTGTTACTGTAATGGGATCTGCCCCAGTAGGGTTTACCTATCCTTGTTTTAACACATAATTGGTCATTTCTTAATGCCAAGTTTCTCTGGGCATGGAAGTTGTTGCCTTCAGTATCTCAGCTGGAGTGAACTAGCTATTAAGAAAAATTACTAAGAAAACAGATTAAAAAAAAATAAAAATTAAAATATTGTATCGGAAAAGGGACAGACTCCACTTTTCACAGAAAACAATACAAGACAGGAAATCTTTTCTCCCTATTCACCTCCCCTCTACCTATTTGTTTGCAAGCTCCCAAAATACATCAAGACAAAGCACCAAGGAAAAAAATAAGAGGAGGTAAGAGAGGAAGAACAGATAATAGGTGTTAAGATATGCATAGAAAAACACACAAGTGACAAAGACACAAATCATATTCAAGGTATTGGAGTTGTTTTCTTTTATTGACTTGTGCTGAAGACTAACAAGCTTTTCATTACATCGCATTATGTGTAATTAAAGTGTGTTACATTTGCAGATTCTGAACTGATGTGAGGAAGCAAGTTGTTGGAAAACATGTATAAAGATGTTTGGACTGAAGTATTTGTAACTTTTCACTTAATAATAAAACCTGACAGCTTCCTTATTAAAACTATGAAGTGATGTAGGACATCCTGCCTCAAGAACTCCTCTAATGTAAAATAAACAGTACATAAAGAGGACACACTTCACTCTCTCAACAAAATGTTCCCATCTTTTGGCTGAAACACAGAAGCTGTATAAAGTTAGCTACATGCCTCAATAATCAAGGGAAGGAATTGGAAAATAACCGTGCCAATTGAAACTGCAGGAGTCTTTTCTGTTGGCCAATGTAGTGTCAACACAGAGTTGCTTTGGCCAACCAAGTGGCTATCAGAACAACAGAAAAACCCAACATAAGAGTTGTTGAAAGTGACCATGAATAGATAGAGCCAAATTTTCCAAAGGCAATAACCCTTTTCAAGCAGACAAAAGAATAAGCATGAATTATACACCTGTATTTGCCAAAATGCCACATGCAAATGTCTGAGGGCAAGTGGAAAAAAACCCAAAAAAAACCAAAACAAAACAAAGAAACAGTGGAAAATGTCCAGTGCACACTCTTTTTTACAGAAACAAGTATAGGAGAATTTTTATGTTCTCCAGTGTTCTGGAGGTCGAAATTTCCAAATATACAAGAAGTGAAAATCTGTGCAAATGTCATCCATGATACAAACTCTCAGCTTGGCTCTGCACTAGCAACTTACACAAAAGGAAACCCAATCTCTGTGTTTAGTGGTAACAGCTGCACTTGCAAACCTGAGCACAAGTTTTTGTATGAACAAACCAAACATTAAACACAGAGGGTCAAAAGTGATTATAAATTGCCAGAATCTTCTATTGCAAAATTCTTCTGAAAGTTGATGACCCATTGCTAACACTGGGAGAGAAGTAACATCTATTGAAATCAGCAACCCTTCTTGCAACCACTAAACTGGAGAGCTGCCATCCAAATATTCCAGATAGTTGGGACTGTAGAAATCTCTGGAGACTTGCCTGGATTTGGAGGTGAAACTAAACATTACCCTTGTATTTCAAATTTATTCCTACTTTTTGGACCCCCTATAGCTTCCTTAAACTAAAAATGAAAATTTGTTGACTAAGTAAGAAGACATCTGGCAGACTTTACAGACCTCACTGATGGTGTTCAATGATACCTGCTCTGCAGAGAAGCGTAACCTAGCTCTGTTCAGAATAAGCCAGCTGTTCAGTCAGCTGAAATGAGCAGCTCAGAGGTGTCTGAAGAAATCAGAAATATGCCAAACACATATCGCCCTCAGATGAATCAAAAATGGCCTTTTCTGGCAAAAAGCCAGGCATCCAAATTAGAAGGATTGCCAGCTGGAGACTCTGTGTCTCTCTGTAAGTATTTTCTTAGGGACATATCTTTGGACCAGGGTGATGTGAAGGAGAAGATATGTCAGCATATACTCTACATACACAAGCAGCTTTCTGAGAAGTGGCATCAAAATGGCTTTGTGGCTTGCATGAGATTCACAATGAATAACTCTGCTGCCAAATCAAGATTCTTGACTTTGTACACTCTCTACAGGGGCTGTTTCTTGAGCTGAAGGGAATCAGTTGTTTACATCTTTTATGGTAAATTATAATATTTCTAGAAATATTTTAACCTCCTGCCACAGGAAAACAAAACAAAAAATCCATAATTGTTGATTCAGGCCTTAAAAATACTCTAAATAAACCAATATAGTAATATACTATACAATATTATACAATAAAATATATACAAGGAACCATGTGGAGAAAATGGACACTTAAAATGGCTTCTACCTGAGGGACTGGTTTTGTAAGATTCAAACCTTTCAGAAGAAGTTTAAACTAAGAAGCCCATGGAAGAAGACTGAAAAAGAGTCACATTTGACTCTCGAAACAGGCAATAGAAAAACAGTTCCAAGCATTCAGTAAAAAGGAGGAAAAAAATCAGCAGAAGCAGCAAAGAGAAAAGTATAAGCAGAGAATATAGGAGTAGTCATGGATACAGTTCAGTTACTGAAAGGTTTATACACAGTCAAGCTGAAGTGGGTGAGGTAACAGAGAGGCAGTTTAGCTGTTTGGAAACCAATGAAAGGTGGCATGGTTACAAACCAAAGGAAGTGGAACCAATAGCACAAGACAGGAAATCAGATAGTAGAGCCATAACAAAACATGGTGGAGTATCAGTCATGATTGGAACGTGAATACTGAAATACATGATACTCTTCTAAAATCTAGAAATAAAATCAAGAGTAGAATATTGCCACAGACTAATAAAGACCACTTTTGTAAGTAAAAATTTGCAGTAACATGGAGAAAACTGAAGCTTTTATGGTCAACATCAATTTGAATGAAGGGCTGGAAAATGAACTAGCATCAGAAGTTTGCCATTCCTTCATGTGGGTCAAATCTGAACCTGGATGAGGACCTCATTAATATTTCATTGGAGGAAAAATGGCTATCAGAAATTTTATCATTATGTGCGCACATAAATTTCCCAGACACAGACTGGAACAAACACATCATCAAATATGGTAGGGCCTCTTTCTTCATGAATGTGATAGCCAACATATTTCTTCACCAAGTGTACTGTGACTAGTAAGTACCATTATAAAAAAAGTTCTGGCCAGCTGGAAATGACAGATCAAGCAAAAGACCTAGGTGTAAAACTTACTCAAAAAATTACTATGAGTCACCAGTATAACGATAAAGTGCAATGTGATACTAACCTGCAGCAAAAGCAAAATATTTCCAGTAGAAATAGGGATGTATTAATATCATCATGCAAGGTAACAATAAACTGCAGGCAGTGCTCTGTGTTATGTTGTTTGCAAAGATGAACATAGACCAGAACAGACAGAAAGAAGGGCTAATCATTCCTTTTAGGGAACTGAGAGTCTACTGTGGGAGAAAGAGAAAACTGGGAGCACAGGTGGTTGCTCTGTATGAATTGTGCTAGCATGAAGTAAGAACTACAGGACCAACTAGAGGATCATATTGGGAGGGGAATAAAGTGGCCTGAATTAATTTAGGAAATTAAAAAGAATGAGTTTCCTTACAATCAGCTGCATAACAGCTTCCCAAGAGAAGTGCAGGAGCAAAGGTTAATTGATTGGCTGATGAGGAAGGATAATGAGGTTAGGAATGGGATTACATGATGCAGTTCATTCTCAGTGCAAAAGACTGAAGATAATGATCCAGTAAAACCTTTCCCTTGTTCAGTGTTCACATATAATTATTAAACATATCTGAGATGCAGATTTTTATCCACAGATACCAAACTACTCGCACAGGAGAATTAATATATGTAATTTAGCATATAATTAATGCTTAGTTCTCTAAATAAGTACCAAGCTGTACTTTTTTTATATCAGTGTAAGATGGTTTTTAATATGTTGCGGGGGAGGGGGAGTGATTTTTGCACTTTATATCATCAGATTCACAAGACCTATACTACAGAAAATCTGAGAATATGAACCAGATCTGTATAGCACCAAGTAGTATTGAATAGCAGTGGCTTTTCACAATGCACATTACATTTTTTCAGTACATTATTTCTCCCATCTCCTGCTTAAAACATGAGCATTAAACAAAACAAAAGGGTCATATTTAGAAAGCAGAGGTGAAAATAGGTTTTTGCTTTGACATATATGGTTTAGGCTGTTTAAAAATAGAAAACTATAAAATATATGCTTCTTTCCCCTCTGTCTCAAAGCCAAGTGTGTGTATAGATAAAGTTTTCTTTCAGAATTTATTGCCACAAAATGTTACAAAGCTTAAAAACACTGAAGATTTCTTTGTGTTATCTATGATGGACCTGCAGAATGGACTACTGCTAATTGTCACTGAGTCAGTAGACTTTCAAAATGAATTAATCATTTTATGACCATTAATAATTCCTGTAGGTTTGCAAGATAAAACAATGCATCAAAATCGCATTTTTCAGGAAATAAGTTAACTGTGAGTATGAGGTCAGAAAGGAATTTCTTCTCTATTTCAGTTACTCATTTTGGCAGATGGACTTGGGGATATTTCAGCTTTCCCAGACTGTAGGAGTAGTAGCTGTTGCTGTATCAGGACAAGAGATGTGATATGGATCAAGGCTCCAGTGCAATGTACTCTCTTCCATATGGAATATGAGTCTTCCTTTATACTCTGTATATGAGGACTAAAATCAGCAAAGAAAATTATGTAAAACTGACATAGCTATAAGAAAATTCAGGCTCCAGCTGACAGAGAAACAGGAAATATATTCTCTAAAATTCAAGTAGCTATTTTTAAAATCTTTCATCAGTAATATACGAAATAATATAAGCTGAAATTTCATGAGTGGTGTCAGAATTTCAATGCTTGCCTCTATGCCCTTATGACCTCAGTTAAACTCAAAATTTTCATAGAATCACAGAATCATAAAATGGTTTGGGTTGGAAGCGACATTAAAGATTGTCAAGTTCAATATCCCCAGCTGTGAGCAAGGACACTTGCCGCTAGATCAGGCTGCCCATCTAACCTGGCCTTGAACAATTCCAGGGGTGAGACAGCCACAGCTTCTCTGGGCAATCTCTTCCAGTGTCTCACCACCCTCATAGTAAAGAACTTCCTCATATCTAATCTAAACCTACCCTCTTTTAAAGCCATTACCCCTTGTCCTATCACAACTGGCTCTTGTAAGAGAGTCATGAGTTATCTTGATATAAACTTCCTCTCCAGCCTACACAAAAATAGCTTGACCATTCTTGGTAATGAAGGGAGTAACAAAGCTTGTGTAACCTATTCAGAAAGAGGTAATATGGAACATGCACAATGTGTATTTCTGCATTTATACTAAGTAGGCACACATGACATACACAGTTGAATTGGAATGAAGGAGGAAGAAAAAAGATGCATACATTGATTACACTTTCCACTTTCAGGTATCTATAATAGTATCGTCCACTCTTGAGACTTTTAAGTATCTGTAAACAACATCTCTCAAACCACATACAGAGCTACAACTATCATACTTAACTTCAGACTGCACTTCGAAGTACATAAAATCACAAAGACAACAACTAGAGGACACATACAACTTTCCCTGAAAAATCAAGCTTTGGGCATTCAGGCTGCTTCTCAATTTAGTTATGTAAAAGTATAAGAAGTTTAGAAAGTAAGTCCCAGGAAATATACTCAACACCATTCTTCCTTATTTCAGCATAACACTAATACATCAGACCCCCACTACCAAAGTCAGGTTTGGTCTGTCTGCCTGTGTTGGGCTCATCAGGAAACTCTCTGTACTTTTTTCATGTGGCAGGACAGCTAAGACAATGTGGAGGACAATATAACATCAGATCCACCAAAATCAAAATACATAGCCTATCTGACTAGAAACTAAGCATCTTTTCATGATTACAGCAAGTCTGTTGTGATAAAAGTCCTAATATTTTGAAACATGTGCTTGTATCGTAAGAAGTGATTTAAAGCATTTTCAAACTGCTTGCAGTACTGTTGTCCATCTGGAAATTTCAGATTTTGTTTATCTATTTTAACGGGAATTTTGACACATCAGATAGTTGGGGTTGCAGAAAATGGCAATGCATTCTGACTACACACTGCCTAGGTAAACACTTGTCAAATGAGGAATACTGAAACCAAAACAAGTTTGTGGGTGTCACTCCATAAATTACAATCTTTCTGGCTACTGGACAGAATTTTAGTTACTGCTCCAATACAGAAAGGCAGCAGTCAGGACATTACCAATCCTATGGCAAGAAGAGTTGCATTTTGAATGGCATTATAAGTTTATAACAATAATAATCTTTCAACCTCATCCAAAAATAGTAGAAGCAACTGTTGAGGCCGCTTCACTGATAGTCATCACATTGGGGATGAGAGTAGATGAGGCTCACTGTGAAATGATTCAAGCGAAGTGTTTGAAAAGAGATATGTTTTGGTTGGACACTGGAAAATTTAATAGGATTGAACTTGTCCTAGCTGGAGGTGTGCTCCAATAAGAAAGCCATTAGGCATCTATACACACTGGGTTTGTCTTAGCAGTCAAGACTCAAGTTAAGAGATTATTAAGTTCTCATCAACATCCACCCAAACTATTGGAAATCCCTTGTGATCATCTGTTCCCACCATCTTAGATTTACACAAGACATACTAAAGAACCAAAGAGGAATTTAAAAGCAAACAAAAGCCGGAACAGGAGAAGGTTTGGATCCCAGCCTTCCTGAACTTAGAAAGGCTTTATACACTCTGTTTTTCAGCTTGAGCCCACATGCCGTTTTAAGTGTGTTTGTCAATTTAAATTAGACTTTTACCAGTAAAAATAAAAATTTACTTTACCGCTTGAAGTGTTATCTCAACAGTTGGGTAAAACATTTGCACTAAAATTCAGACCCATTCAAATGCGCCTGCATTCCAGGCTACACAGGTTTATGAACCTCAGCTCATTTAAATAAAATCTGGGAAGCAGTTGTCCATAAACACAAGCTCCAAAATCTCTCTCCTCAGCCAACCTTTCTTACTCAATACATGCTTCAAATTCCTCTTCTTCAGTCTTCTCTAATTCCCTTAAGCACGTCACGCTTCCAAAAGTCAACTAATGTAAATGGACACCTGAAATGTAGTGGAGATGGAGGACAAGATAACCTGGTGCTGGTCTGATTCCTTTCCAAGCCCAGAAAAAAAAAGCCTAAAGGTTCATTTACTCTGTGGAAACTAAAGATTTTCAAAATTAAAACAAGACAAACAGCAGCTTACTCCAATCATAGATAAAGAAGGGGATTCACATATATTTATTCATATTTATATTTCAGGTGCACAAAATGTATGCATCACAATTCTCCAAAATCTTTACAAAATGTAGCATGATAAACAGGCATCAGAAAACAATCAGGACAGTTAAAGGAATCACCTTTAAATCAACCTAAAAAAACACACATTAGATTATTTTCTGGAAAATGTAGCCTTGAAAATATTTAAATGTTTTGTCTGAGCATTTTTTCAACAAAATGGATTGTTTCTTCATTTCAAAATAAATTTAGTAACTCATTAAAGAGAGGATAAAAACCCCTAAATTACATGGAATTAAGTGTTTTGGTGCATAAAATTTAATTTAAGTAGAAATATTTTATTTTAATTACATGTGGATTTATCATTACAGTGGGATAAAAAAGAAATTCGTTTTGAGTCAATCTGAAATATTTTTTATTTTTTAGTTCAGAAAATAAAGTGAAAAATTAATTATTCATAAAGACCTAATGGCAAAGTTTTCAATGGATAGAAGAGGCAGTAACTTTCTAACAAGTACAAATAATGTCTTGTTTATTAAATTAAAATTCATTAAGTGACTAAGTTCAAATAGATACATAGAAGAAAAGACTGAGACTAGCTTCAGGCTTTCTATGTTTTAAGAAGTGTGAGTCTCCTTATATGTGACATTCACACATATTGTTCAGCTCTCATGTATCATATTGCACATGCATATCAGGTTGTCTATATGTCATATATACCCACCACCTTCCAATCCTACCTAAACCCCATCTGGTCCTATCAGGATCAGGTTACACAGAAATGAAAGTGTTAATAAAGTTAGGAATTTGATGTTAAGTTTTACTATTGAAACACCTGCCAGAAATTATGGTGTGCATTCTTACCCCATACAAACATCTGCTAAAAGGCTAGAAGTAGCCACTAGAACAGGTACTTTCTCTGCATTTGACTTTATCTTCCAGCACACTATGCAACCAGGCTTAGTGGTAAGTGCTACTATGCAGCTACTATGCAGTGAGGCTGAAATACTATGAAACTGTAGATAACAAAACATAAAGAGGACATTTGTTTTCCACTTCAAGATATTCAACAGCTGTATTTATTCAGAGATTTTTTTTAACAGATAGGAAATAAGACATACTGCCTTTTACTTGAACAGGAGTAAGAACACTTTCACATTCATTTTCTGGAGGCATTAGTTTCTGTCTTAGCTACTTTGGCACACAGTTACTGCCATATTTGAAATGCCACCCGCAACACAGGAGTCCACCGTCTCTGACAGCTTTTTCACAGGCTAGTTATCTTACTGCAGATAAAGAGCTGCCCTTCCAAGAAGCTCTCTTTGTTCCAGCCAGGCAGCCATGGATGCATCCTAACAAATTCTCTGAGGATTTCTCCTATGCAGTTAGTATCAGCAAATCACACACCTCCATTTGTGCCTAATGGCCCCTCTGACATGAAGATCAAGTGATGGCATTCCTCATGCACTGCAAGAGTTTACTGGTGCTCAGCCAAGCATAAATTAGACATTTTTCATCTTGTTTTATATTATATTGCCATCCACCAACACCAAATTTCAGCCCTCTCTTAGTCTGTGGGCTTCTGCATTTTTTTATTTGTTCACTATAGCCTGATGGCAGGTAAAATTTATTAAAACATAACAGAATAATGTCCTTCCTGTCTAATGAGTGGCACTGAGAGGAACTTTTAAGTTCTGGAAACTCTTAAGGTCTTCTTCATAAAGCTGATGAGCTTCTCGGCATTCTACAGACATTTTTGTAAAATTACCTAGGCAAGAGTGACCTAGCCAAAACCAAGATTTATTAAAAACAGAGAAAATGGAATTCAAAGAAACAGTTTCCTGAATAGCAGTGAACTTAACACTTCAGCGAACCAGGATTTCTATGATGGCACATGGTAGTGATGGGGTCAGACACATAACTTCAGGTAGTTACCAAAATAAGGGTACCTAATACATACATCACAGTATTCATCTGTTTCATTCTCACCTGAATACACATTCAAGTATATACACTCTTAGTAAAATATCACAGTCACCAAACTCTTGCTGCTTATTCCAAATATTTTCAAGACAGATATGCCAAGTGAAACACAGCATCAGATTCCAGAAGACCATATCCCTCATGATAGTCTAATATTGCAACATCCACACAATGCAGATAGCTAAATTACATTTTGTTGAAACTTAGTAAATCACTAATAATTACAAAAAAAAAAAAAAAAAGTGAATTTACATTACTTCAGGCATCACTGGAGCAACTAATGTAAAAGCTGGAAAAAAGTGACAAGTTGTCATCACATGAGAGTTTTTGTTTCTTTACAGGTTTAACATTTCTAGCAAAAGGCATTACCTCTCTATGCAAAATTTTGCTCTACCTTTGTTTACTTAAATACCTCAAAGATATCAAAAGTTCAAAATACCTGCTATATATATGCTCATTAGCTTTTCTTACTGTTACTCCCATGTATAGGTAAGAGAAAAGTGCAAAGATTAAATTGTCATTAACCTTGCTAACGACACTAAAGACTATATGCAATGGAAATGTTCAAACAGATATCCTGACTAACAGCACAGTCAGATTTTCAGGCCGTGTCTTGTAGGGTCACTGTTGCTGAGCTAATCCAACTCTGTGTCATCCCCCTGATATTTCCTGAACTGAATGACGCCTGTCCACAGCAGGAAACAGAAGGTCAACGTCCACTACTGGCAGATGTGTTGGAGAACAGCTGGATTTGGAAGACAGACATGCCATGTTCAGTCTCGAATTGGAAGTTACCTGTTTCTGGCCTCAACATTTCTTAGACTGTGGGAGAGAGGAAGGAAATCTACACAATAGTATATATTTTCATGGTAAATGAAAAAATTATACAGTTTAAAATATTGTTCTCAAGTATTCCTCAGGTAATCATTGTCTCCACATGTTTCAATACACATATTTATTGAATTCTAGATCACTGGCTGTAAATCCTTTCATCAAAATGCCTCAACCATAACTATTTTCACTGGAGTTAGGCACAAGCTGCATAGTTTCCAATCCAGTCTTATTCTTTGTCATCTTTCTTATTCTTAGCTCTGAAATTAAGGCCTTATGTTTTGTAAGTGAAGAAGATACAAGATACACTATTTCCACAATCCAGTAAATTTTTTTTTTTTTTTTAAGAATAGTCACACTGGGCCGAGACTTTGTTTACAGAATGGTTAAGGTTTCTACTTATTAAAAGAGATCAAATATATACTGAAACTTCACTTTATCCATTGCAGAAATCAGCTTCAGGGTTTTGCTAAGAAGCTGCAAAATGCAGCACCGAGTAGAACCACAGATTCCAAAACTCTGTCAGAGAACCCCTTGGGCACTTGAAGAGAGATTAAATCTACAGATTATTCAGGACAAAATAACTTGGCTTGCTTTTTGGCACCAGAAAAAAAAAAAAAATACCACCATTTATAAGACCTCAGTTTCAGTTTGCTCCTGATTTCCCAAACATCTCGAATTCTCACTGCTGGAATTTCTCACAGCTGAATTCCTTCCAGTTTTTTCTGAAGAGCCTTCTTTACAGAAATATCACAAAATTATCTGATGGCAAAAATGGGTATTTTCTAAACCCACATCTTAACTACCTAATCCCTGAATTTAAGACTTCATCTTCATTTCAGTCATAACTACAGGCTCCAACCCTGATTTAGAGAAGTCAGGGGATTCAATCCCTTGGTTTTAAATGAGGAATAGGCAGAATAGCAGCAATATTGTACTCTAACCTTCTGCAAAGCAGTTTCAGGCTCTGTAAAAGTATCCCCACAAACTACTGAGAGAAGAGTATGAAAAAAAGCACCTGAGCAACCCCTCTGTCTGTCTAAGAAGGGCAACACAGACTAGCAGAAAAAGTCCAGGCAGAACTGAAAGACATTACAAGGCACAAATCTAGATAGAAGGTACACATCTGTACTCCCAACTTCACAACATTTTTCACACAGGAGTAAGATTCATGATCAGCGTTGTCATTTTATGCTAACCTACTGAAACATCCCATAAAATACACTATACAGCACGGGTAGTCCAAACCATGTTTTCAAACAAAACTGCCCCATACAACCGAACATCTGTAATTCACTGTGGCACCAGGACTGCATAATCTCAAGCACATAACATCACTGCACTTAAATTTCAAAGCAATATAAATTCATACTTCAACTAAAACACACGGTTTCTGTTACCTGTTCATGTAACTCCCTCATGCCCACATTAACTTTCCTTTTCTCCCATTACTAATTTTCAGTTGCCAAAGTTTCCTTATTTGACAACTTCTGCATCAACATGAACACTCTACCAACCATAAGCAAGGTGTATGAAAAGGGCAGCTGACCCCTTTTGGCAATAGTACAGACTGTTTAGGCAATCACAGCCTCTATTCTTCAGTTACTGGTATCAATGGCAATAAGCCATAATGGTATTTGCAATGATGCAGTAGCAGAAATATTCATCTGCACTTGCATTTAAGTGAAAGTGGAAGCCTAATATACTAACACTGACTGGTGCTGCAGCAGGCAAAAACTCAAAGACAGTAAATTTTATTTTTTACTTTAAAATTTCATGATCCAACAGCTGTTGCATACTTCCAGGTACTTTCATACTCTTTTGCTTGTCAGAAATGTGAAAAAAAAAAAAAGTAGTGCTAGAAAGAAAATGAGGATTTTTCTTTATGGAAAATATTGTCTTTCCTTCAGAAAAGCCAACTATTCAACCTTTTTGAAATTTGGTAAGAGAAAACCAAGTATTTTTGGCCAAAGCCACACAAAAATAGTTCGGGGGTTTTCCACAAAAAGCCCTGTAAGTTTCTAAGAAATGTAGATACTATCTGGAAGTACATTCAGAAAAAATCTTTTTCCTGTTCAAATAAAGATTCAGGCTGAAAGGTCATTTCGGGTAATCTCCTCCTCCTTATTTCATCAATTATGCTATTGAATCCAATTTCACCAGAAGGAAGTCTCTCATCAACTACAGTATTCTAAAAAATAAAAAACCTCTCAGCCAGGCACATGACAATAACAGCCATTTTTATTTGTATCTGTTGTAGTGGGAACATCTGAAAAACAAATGAACCCAGCACCACTAGTAAGTGATATTGCGCGTAAGATCAACTGCTGATTACAAATTCTTGCAATGCCAAAATATTCAGTTCAATCTCAGATGAAGCTAAAACCAGGTAGAGGTACTGAATGATGCTGTAGATGTAGATTTGACGTCAACTGTAGATGATGACAAATTTCAACTAAGTATCCGAATATCTTACACAGATAGAGAGGATTTATAAGCCTGAAAGCATTTGGCCTCAATTTGAAGAAATTTAGAAAATTTTACTATTGACTTGTTCAGTAGTATTTGAGAAAAAAAAACCCCAAACAATTAAACATTATCACCTATTGTCTATGCAAGAGAACATATCTAAACAGCTGAATATATAAATAAGGGATATTCTATAATCCAAAACAAATAGCAGCATGCTTGACCAAAAAAAGGATCTTTTTTACTTAATTGTTTTCCATATTTCTAACAGGTTTCAAATTCAGTATAAGACGTACATGCAGAGAAATATAGAGAAAGATGGACGGGGGAAAGAAAAAAGAGAGAGAGAAGAAAACAGACTTCCCATACACTCTTATATAAATGCACATGCAGATAACAAAAAGCAAACTAAGATTTCAGAAACAGAGCATAGAGACTTTATTATTGCACTTCCCAATACTATAGATATAGGCAAAATCAGAGCATGTGAATTACTTCACTTACATCTAAGATTCCTGATATTTTTCCAACTAACATTTCAGACTAATTTTGAAAAACACACTCAAGACAGATTTTCTTCAAGTGTTTGCCTGAATGGCACTCTTGCCTCTGCATGAGAATGCTGCACTGTTTTCAGATCCATTTCAATACCTCCCTCAGTGTTTTACTTTGAACTGAAAAAAATTAAAATTCTGAAGGCGCACCCTTTTAAAAAACTGAGCCACATCAGGTCACAATGATTTGGCTTAAATGGATACATAAAACAGTGCAGTTGGCACAGATCTATCGTAAACAGCTTGGTAGTGATTTTGAATGAAAATGTGCATGCCTGGAAGCCTGCTGAAAGACAAACATGGAGATGCAGATTTCCAGTTCTCAATTCTGTTTTTCACGCTGGCAAAACACCTGCATGTTGTTACACGCAAATGCCAACCTTTTTGTTTGGAGGCAAGAGTTTACTCCCTCCCTCATTTATACCCACATTCATGGCATTCTCATGCAGGCTTTCTTCTCTGTTTATTCTCAGTTTAGTGGTGCGACAGCCTCTGGTGTACTGTCCCAACAGTAAATCCTATTTCCAAATTGCCTTACTTCTCAAGAACCACGCTGTAAGATTCCTGTATCTTCATCAGAAACCATTTTTAAGGATTAGCTGGCAAACCTGCGGTTCAGAAATTTCTGCCGGTACCAGGATTATACCCAAACTCCTCTGAGCAATGCTGAGAGACTTCCAGCTCCCACCTTGTCATAGCTGGGCCCTGAAGAAGACAGAACTGAAAGAATCAATGTGGCTCTGTGGAATGAATTAATGCAGAAAGTAAGAAGCATGAGGCACTGTTTTTCCCCAGTTTTACCCTAGGATAAACTCACTGACTTGAATGGAGTCACCCTGGAGTAGAATTAAAATACACAGTGATAAATCAGGCCCATTGATTCACTGACAGTGCCCTTGTAGGACCTCTTTGAGCAGCCAGCCTACTGAACATTGCTGCAAGCATTATCTTCCCAAGCACTGTGCCATGCCATTTCCACAGACAAATTGTTTCCTGACACAGCAGAGACTGATCTCCATTGCTTCCTGCTTAGTTAATGCATTATAACCACATTGTTTTGCACTGGTTGACCTCTAATTTGTGTGCAAAAGGATTTTTGATTCAAACACACAGCCCTCAGCTGTGGCAAATCCATGTGGAGTTTTGACTCCTGAAGCATCCAAAGATCACAGGAGTTACAGACACAAAATGTATTTCCCAAACTACTTTTATGATTAGATTATTTGAGAATCCAGGAGAGAAAAGATGTATCAGACTACTGGATCCAAGAATGCTTTCTAAGGAGGCAATGATAGCCAAACTCCTGGCCTTGAAGTCCAAGGTAGCAAAGGATACCCTGAGGAAACATTTATACATCTGTTCACCTTTTTTGAACTCCTCAAAAATGTTCTGCCTTTTATTTTCAGTCAGATATTAAACCCAAGAGGCAGTGTTAGACAGTGAAAAATTATGTCTGGTCATAATTGCTTGGTAATTAGCAGCTCTCAGCCAAATAATAAACCTTTCTTCCAAGTATATCTAGTCATTGTTTTAATGACACCTTTCCAACTCAAAGCTTCTAATTTCCGGCCAATGTCAAAAATGCCACAGGGATGGGACAATGTGAAATGAAAATCAGGCTCCACTTTGGAAATCAGATAGGAGGGAAAATGCCTTAAAAAAATAAAGTGCAAGAATCAGGGATGTTCTAGTTTTATTTCAACAATTCCAAGAGACCTTTGCTGGTGGAAAAATTTTGGTGTTCTCCTGGAGTTCCAAAATGTCAGTAGATTATGTGGTGAACCAAGGCAAGCTACAACGAGAAAAATCAAGATTTATATTCAACAGACTTACTTCATGCTTGCCTAGAAAAATCCTGTCAATATTTAGAGGAGAGAAGGAAGGCAACCTGACAGGGAAGATGAAATACGAACCACAACCTCTGTAAACTGCTCCAACACTGAGAAGACAAAGGATCTGGGGACATTCATCTCATCTCAGTCTCCCGTCTAGCCAATAGATACAGGCAGTGTTATGGACAGAGTCTATCTGACATTTTACACACCTGCTTTAAGATAAGTAAAGCTGGTACTTACAGTCCATTGACTATATTGACTGCATATCTACAGATCATAAAAGGACGTTCGGGAACTACTGTAACAGCAGACTTCTATATTTCAGATGTATATACATTTACTTAAAGTCCACCCTCTTCCTATAATACAGAGGCCTATCGCTCTTGTACATGCAGATATAGATGAAGAAGTCTCCTTCAGAAAAAAATGTCTTCCAGAAAAGGAAACCAACATGGCTGGTTGTTAACAGTCTTCAGGGTACAGTCAAGGATGTCAGAGACAGAGAACTATTGGTCAAAAACTTGCAAGATGCTCTGTCCCAAGAGGCAAAAAGATACAGGTAGCTTTACTACAAAAGGAGTAGTTCCAATATATCTACAACTGTTATCTTCCAGACATCTGTCCCACCTTTTCTAACAGGAGGAGTATATCTCACTTCCCTCTTCCCTCTTGCAGAGGAAAGGATATTTCATCTAATTGTGAACTGGCTGACAAATTACATGAGCTCAGTACAGATATCCCTTCCTTCTCAGGACTAGGAAAACCCATCAAGAGGATGGGGAATACTGTTAAGAAATAGGGGCAGATGCCTATTCTTTAAGAATTTCCAGGCTTCAGGAAGCCATTCTTCTAGAGCCCTCTACAAGCTGAACAGAGTGTTTCAAAGGTTCCACTCATCTTCTGGTATACACTTCCACTCATTTGTAAAACAAAGAAACTGCCAAAAAACAGGGAAGACAGAAGGCCAGGGGAAAAAGAAAGCACAGATTAACTAGAGATCCTGTGTATTTACTTTAGACTTCAGTGTTAGTGATGGTCTCTATGTGAATAAAACAAGCTAGCGCATTGCCAAGTTAACCAAGCTTGAAGGGATAACAACAGTTGAAATCACTGCAATTACACAATGTGCACAGAAATCCCAAACTGAAGTTCTCTGAATTGTAAATGAGACCTGAGGGTCAGGTCAGAAAACACATCAGAAACCTCACTCAAATAAGTGAAGTAGCACTGACAGTAATCCAGTGTCTCTTCCTTGGGGAATTTTTCCCACCCTTTGGGTTCTGAGTCTTTGACTTCAGCATTAAAATCACTGTCCTCCTGTAAGCTCAGTTATTAAATCTCCTTGCTCCTCTACTGTTTGCTTTCTTGAAGGAAAAACTGCTCCTCAGTCATGATGTGGAGTTCAGCCTGACCTGCAGTCATTGAGCTGATTTCTTCACACAGAGACATGTGCCTAAAACACTGAGGGATGTTCTGCTTTAAATAACTACAGTCCTTCTGAAATTGCTCAAAAGGGACACCCCTCACATTTTAGTCTGCAGTTTTAGGTCCACAGTTTAAGCTCAGTTGTCCTCTAGCAGCAGATACAGTATGGAGAGGGAAAAGTAAATTACAATCTCCCTAAATCCAAAAAGCACTGTATTTTCTCAGTCTAAAGGCATAACACTCCCCTTTAGACATAATTCCCTGCGGCTGCCAGAGCTCCCAGTACCTTAGAGAGGCTCTCTTGAATGGGCTAGTCCATGATAACCAGCAGGCACTTCACATACTTTTCTGCTTGCCCTCAGCCTGCTGCTACAGTTTGGCCACTGAACCATTCTGACTTTATACACCTTTTGCACATCACCAGCATGCTGGAGAGGAATTGTTCCATCTACTTCCCATTTCCATCTGATATGAACTTGATGCAAATTAAAAATACCATTCCTAAATTATAACTTGGCAGAGAACTCACCTGGTGATCTTCCAAACAGGCTTCTTTCACTTCAGTTTCACATTAGGTGATATATTTTGATTCTTTAACACTTTTCGTTTAACTTACCTTCCTCAGTTCAACCAATGCTGATGATATCCCACAGACTTGCAGGGGGACTGCACCTACTTATACACAACCCTAGAAGCCTTTTTAATGGGATGTCACGGAGTATATTTTGGCAGGCCACTGAAAACAAGTTTATTTTACTTGCAAGATTATATAGCACAGCAGTGCTGAAATGTGGCAATGAATTCCTCTCATCGGGTAGAGATGATGATCAGCAATACTACCAATAGATAGCAAAAACTAACCCAGTCGTCCTAGTCAGTGGATCTTACTTGTATTTAAGACTGACAGATACATAGCAATTTGCCTGTGTTCTACAGCAGCTGCAAACTATTAACTATGACAATGAAGTTGATTTTTAAACCAACAAATATGACGGCTATTATGAAAGTTTTACCACTGTCACATGGTGTGCAGTCTTTAAATTCATCCTTTGCTGCGTGGCTGAACTTTTATTGAATTTTTCTTTTTTTTTTAATTAAAAGAAGGTCATGCAAGGACAGAAAATCTCTTTGTCAATCAGATTGCAGTGCACAAAACTCTTCCAGAATTCTCATAAAAGCCAAGACCAGCACACCACACCTAAAGCACAGTGTTTCAGGGATACTACTACTGTATTTGACAGCTAAAATATACTCCCCTCATTCCCCATTGCTTCCTTCCACCTGCAAAATACTGTCATCTTTTCTGGATTCCCAGAAAATCTAGCATGGAATGATCCATTTGTCGATTGAGGGAGTTTTCAACATAAGAAACCTTCAAAATTATAGCCAAGGCCCAAAGCACACACCTTTGTGTAACACATTGATAGAAACAAAACATATGAAGACAAGCTGCCAAGAGAAGAAAAAGAATGATTTTAGCTTCTTCCAACAGCATGGGGATGCATCTGAGGAGTACATATAGTGGGATAGCATACAAAATGTCTCTCATCATGCACAATTAAATTGTGGTCAAATTATTCTGCAAAAATCAAGATGTAACCTTTAGATAATGTTCATTTTTCCCCTATAGGCCCAGTGACACAGGACAAAAAAAGTTTGAATGCTAGAAGCCCTTATAACTATTCAGCTGAAGATCTGATTCTTCCTGGTTTCTATTTCCATTCATCTTCTTTCTCACCTCATCATATGAGCTACCCTTCTCCTTCAAAAGAACTGTGCAGAAACCCACAAGAGGGCACGATCAGGCAGAGAAGGGGGTGAGCCTCACTATTTTACATAACAAAATCATATGCATCAAAACACACACACAACTTCCCAAATGTCTGAGGTTAGTTATCCTTCATGTCCTGACAAGTTACACCCACCTTTCCCAGAGGAACTAACTCACTCCATAACAAGTACCAGACTTCTGCTAAAACAGCAAATAAAGTAGGACCACCTACCACCCAGTCCTGCAAACACTTACTGATAGACAATCCTGCATGCCTACCACCATGAAACCTCAGAGTTTCAGCTGGTCTGCCCATGTTATTAACTGCCATATCTCCAGCAAATGTTCATAGAGTTATGCTCTATTGCTAAGTCAAAATCAGACCAATTCTGCAACCCCTGTTTACAGTCAGCCTCCAGCACTGACTTATGATGGAATAACTCATAAGAAACACAAGTTCGGATTTCAGGATAAGGCCCCCAGTCAACATGTGGGAGCATTTATGGCTCTGTGGGACCTACGTTAAAAAATAACTTAAAAACAGACAGTGTTTTCCTATGAGTGGCCTGTTTTCCCATGTTCCAGTTTGCTCTTTCAAAAGACTGGTAGGCTGAGATATCGGTCACTATGTGAAAATGACAACATTCAATTAAAACAATAGCAATTTTCAAGTGACACTTTTTTTTTCAATAGATGTATGACATTCCTAGACATTCTATTAATTAGCAGGCCCCAGGCAACACATTTGGTAAAACAGAACAATCTGGCCTTTGATTTTTATCCAGGCCTTACTCAAGATCACGCAGAGGTAGCCAGGCTGCTGATAGATCCCCCACACAGTGCACACACCCCCAGCAAGCAGCTGTACTAAGAACTGCATGTAAGCCACTTTGAAGAATTCTCAATCTGCAGAGAAAGGCAGAATGATTTATTAATTAATAAAAAACTGCTTATGTTGAACTGGGCAAGCAGAATCTGGTAAGTGGACTTTACTAATCAGTCCCAAATTTCTTCCTGCATCCTTTTTTCCAGTGACCTGTTTCAACGTCACTTTAAAAGCCATCCTGGTTGAAAAACGTATCCTGAATGTTTCCTGTATTTCAGGACCAGGAATTCAAACAAGCCCATTACTTTCAAAGTAAGCAGGCTATTAATATCCTGATGAGCCTCTGAAATTAGCAGCATCTCATGTTCTACACCTACATGATGGTTATCCAGGAAACAGGCATCCTTGTTATATCTTTTCTGGGCAGCTATAGTCACAATCCATCAGTACAGCGGATGAAAAGCACCGTCTCAACAGAAGATGTTGTAAGATGCCAGCTGAAACACTCAAGCTTTTGCTACTCCCACCTGCATTAGTAATTTCTGGTTGCATTGGATGAAGATCTGTGAGTTCCTTCACGTTCAGAAATTTATTAAGGTAACCAAAACTTTGGAATATTTCTTACTTTCTTGTATTATTCATTTCATCTGTAGACGATAATGGTCCTCTTACATTAAGGATAATTAGGGCTTTAGATGGGCTTTCAAAGACATTTCCACATTTTTCAGTGATGTAGCTGTAACTAAAACAAAATCCAAAGGGAAAAGGGGAGGAGTATTCGATCTTGAAAGCAGCCAGACTGTCTGGAGGAGATATATTTTGAAGGTTTTATTGGTGGCCCTTCGAGAAAGGCAGCTATGACCTAAGCTTGAATGCTAGCAAGGACTATGTGGGTTTGTGTGGGAGGGGGTTAAATCTAATTTGTAAATGGTGAGTTATTAGCCTTGACATTTGAGAATAGACACTGCATTGTGTTGATGAGGAGAGCAACCCTAGTCTTGTTAATGGCAGTGATTCATTCCTTCCCACTCCACTATTGTTTCCATTTACCTGGCAAAGACAATTACTTCTTATGCATTCCCAATTGCTGATTTCTGAAGACTGTTCAGATGAGCAGAAGCACAGGAGAAGAAATGCACCAAACAGGCAGAGTTCTGGGAACAGCACTACTGAATCTCTGAAAGGGTGTGTCATTACCAAGTTGCCTTTTCACCCCCTTCTACTCCCCTTTGCACCTGAGAAAACCCTGGCTCTCTTCTGCTTTACCCTAAGTTTTCAGTCTGCCTTCCTTTCAATTCAGGATTATTCACTTAAACTCATGCTTTCAAAAATGGTTAAAATATCCGAGGTGGGTAAAGGATTTGGAAGCTTTAAATGACCTCAAAGCTATGTGTAGCCATATACATTTGGTAACACAGAGCAGCCAGCCTTGGATTTTCTAGTACAGCCTTACCCAAATGCACAAAAAGCAGCTCTGCCCACAACTGGCCTCCTGTGTCACATGAGACCACCCACAAGCCACACAAGGGGTCTAGCCAATTATACTCACCAGAAGTCCACATAGTAATGTGGGGTTTTTTTTAATTGTCTTAAAGCCATAAAATATCAGGACAATGACCAGGAGTAAATCAAGACTCAAGCCTCCACACAGAGCTGTCTCTCCAACAGCCTGTTTTATAACATGTCTGGCTACTGCACTCAAACTCTGTTTATCACTTGGTGAAGCACAAACCCGACACTTCTCAGGCTGCCTCCCTTCCTCCCCAGCAGACTGTGACATTGGTAGACAGGCCTGATCCCTTGCAAATGTGAAGTGGCAGAGCTGCATTGACGTCAGTGATGATACTTCCCTTTCTTACAACTACCAATCTGGCCCTCCCACTTTTACAAATGCCCCTGAGGGGACAACATGAAACACAAAGCTTGGAAAAGTACAGAACTAGGACTTGGGAACAGCCCATGGCACAGATTAGGGGACAGTAGCCATAAAGTGTTTGAATCCAGATGTGAAATTCCTCAAGATCAGGACTATTCAAACCCTATCTTATATATAAAGCAAACAAGCTAAGTTAACTATTGGGTCAACCTTGCCCACAAGACACAGCTTTTTGTGAGCAGCTCCACCCGAAGATGTTTGGGAGCTATTTACTTTGAGGCATGCAAACAGTTATATATCTGCCAAAAGGTTAAAGCATATTCCACCCTTCATGCAGCCAGCCAGGGCCACTGCAGCAGGCAGGGCAGGCAAGCCAACTGACACATTGGGGCTTGCTCTTTACAAATAGTTCTTGTACCCGCTGAGCACAGAAACCACAGCTGCAACTTTGCCAGTGGAGCAGAAGGTGTCACGTCCAGAGACAGCAGAGGGCATTCAACTGACCTCAAACAAACAAAGCTTAAGTGGAATGTGGTATCCTCAATTCCATCTTGGGTTTCAAGTGACTAAGTGAAGAGATGCGTGAAATTCATATTGAGTCCCCAAGCTATTACATGCATACTGCATAGAGCTACATCTCTCTCCAAGCTGCCACAGCCAGCCATAAAGGTAGCTAAGCTTTGGCCACGCAGAATTCCCACAGATTTCAATGGGAATTTCAGTGTTCCAGTCTGAACTCCAAGAATGCAGTGCTGGATCTAGAACTCTGACGGCTGGAGCCGTATTCAATATCAGTGTCTGGCAACACCCATTTCTAAAACAGTGACTCATTCACAGGCACAACTTTAGAGGGACAGACAGGATGACTTTAATCATACATTTCCATTTCGTTAACAAAGCTCAGTAAAACCAGATGAGCATCCTGGATGATAATAGTTGGTATTAATCTAATGACTGCAGTGATCCACTGCCACAAGTAGGAATAGTTTTATATCCTGCAAATGCATTGTTTTAATTTGCTTCAAGAGCATAGCAACTAATGGACTCCTGAGGCTAAGGACAGAATAATTGTTTAAATGCCTATGAATTTTATTTAGACAGGTTTTTTTCTGAAAATCAGAGGCATGGAAATGAATTACAGAAAGTAATTTGAAAGAGAACATCTTCAAGAGTACCTAAGAAAACTAGGAGTCTAGGACACCAGATAAATAAGCTGTCATTAGCACTTTGCATTCACTACAAATAAGGGAGCAAGCGGTTTGTGTAATGGGCTTTATAGGGAATGAATTCAGGCAGGTATTACTGCAAGGTGCTCATATGTCATGGTTGTACAGTCTTTCTCCCTGACCAGTTGAGTTTCCATCCAAACACACAGTTTTAAGTCTTTCCCTCGAACATTAGCATACACCATGCCTCAGACCTGACAGAAAGCACTGAAAGCAGATGGTTTGTTAAAGCTGGAGTTTGGCACTGGATTTTTGCTCAAGGTTTTTTAAAAAAAGAATGGACAGCCTTTTAGGCACCATTTTTCCAGCTCACCATGTCTGGCTAACCCTTCTAAAATATTCAGGGTGTGCTTCCATGGCAGATTTGCAAACAGATGCAATTCCCTCTGCAAGTGCTCCAAGACGCCCAGATACAAGCCACCTCTAATCCTAAAGTCATGTAACTGCAGCCCTTAATGCTGATCCCAAGCTAATATATTCTGCTTCCCGGCAGGACTTATTAGCTCAGGCTCAGCCACATGCTAGTGATGGCTACACAGCTTCCCATTCAGAGCCAGCTTTCATCCAGCCAGCTTGGAGCATGGACAGAGTGAGTTCATATCTGCCTGCCAAACCCTGAGTAGACATACCTTCAGTGACTCAAGTAGTTAGGAGTAGAAATGCAGGACAAATCTTGTTTAATATTCTCACAGTCCAGTAAAGGCTGGCCTTGCTCACTAGTTTAAAGAGCCTGTCAGAGCATGGTAGTTTCCTTTGTTTTATGTATTGATATGATTATTCTTTACTTTGTAGATCAAAACTCTTCCTCATTGACACTCTCCCAACTTCACAGTGAGTCCTGCTCCACTAAGAAGGCTAAGTGCTCTTCTGCTCAGAGAGATGTGTTCCTTCAGAATCCACCTCCTCACGAAAATATGAAACCAACATGTGCTTTACCAAACTCCTTTCACTATTTTAATTTTCCAGATTCTGTAAGATGACTGGTGCTCAGGGAAAACCAGCACCTCACACAGCATTACTGAGCGGATGAGAGATTTAAATGCAGCATTGCAGTCTGAAAATCCTATAGTTAAGATCACGGCAATCTTCCAACACATGAGATTTCCTACAGCTGCATCAGCCTTAGACATGAAATAAACATCAGATGCTCTGACAGAATTAAACTTTCTACAATGCACACAAATCCTATTGCTCTATCTTTCTAGAGTTAAAAGCTCTAATCTGAATTAAGAACTGGTTTGCTTCTGAATCTTGTCGACTTTCACCTCCAGACCCAGCCTTTCTATGCATGTCTCCACCATGTTTCTTAGTTACTTTTCTAGAACTCGGGCTACTTGCCACCCATCATAGCAAAACACCTAACAGGAAGTTTCTCTGCCATCCCCACCCAGAGAATAGGTAGATTAATGCATTAAATTAGGTGGAAACTATCTGCTTGAACATCTGTAGCCTTCTCATTCCAGCTTGCATCGGGGGTTAAGTGTAAGACAGAGAAAAGTCATACAAGGCAAGAGTTCCCCCACCCTTCCAAACAGGTTTTCTGCTTTCTTCTCGGTTTTCTCCTTCACTGTCCACACACATCCAGGAAAAAGTTCCCTCTCTTATTCAACACTTCTAGTTGGGCAACACGAACCTGTCAACACGTTCTTCTCCTTTGCACAGAAACTCTTCCATCATGACAGCAGCTTCCACACATATTCCACTTTTGTATAACCTTGTCGACTAAGTCTCTAATATTCACTCTAAATCTGAGGGTTTAATTTCCAAGCTGCTTTAGGCAAACCCTGTAGCAGTCTATTCAATTCTGTGAAATCTTTCTTTGGGACCAGCAATGGTGTTAAGACATTGTGCTCTCTATGCCTGCCTTAATGTGTTTTCTTCTGCACCTTTTGATTTCAGTCAATTTCTGATAATACTTTCCTATAAACCTGAGCAGCAAGGTGTATCAGGTCAAGCTGCAGCAGCATGAAAATAACACTCATTCAGTCTTGCATCGTGACAATATACTAAGAGGTGGGAAAATCTAGGTGTGCAAGCTCTTCAAGTACATTTTATATCTACTTATTCTTCATATTCTCTGAGGAAGCCATCTAGGATCCCTCATAAAATACATGCAAGAAATGTAAACACAAAACACTCCAAACTTAATATCCTACCAACATGTACTTACTGGTTGGGGAAATAGCAGCTCTGCCTTCTTCCTTTACTGTTCTATTTAGCTCTTTCCTTTCTCCTGCCTCAGTCAGTGTTAAAAACTTGTTATGATCAAAGCATGAAATCTGTGACATTTTATTTGTGGTCCAGGTGCAATACACATTTATCTCCTGCTTGTAAGCATGTCTTCCCTTATTGTAAAGTCTGAAAAACCATCCAGCCTGTGACTATCTTGCCAAAGCAGCTTTCCCTTTACTCAGCTGCTGGCTTAATAATTACAAGTCACTTAGCATCTGTGATCACAGTTTGCTGCATGGAGCACATTGTTTATGTGCAGCACTATAAGGTGGGTAACACAGAATGCCTCTCACTTATTTTCATAAGCTCAAACTAATTACATTTTGTATGCCAGGGATAAGAGGACAGCTGGAAACGATCAAGGGGAAATGGGAGCACTACATGAGCTGTTTCTTCAGTCAGCTGTTTCACTGCCCAAGGCACACACACTCACCCCTCCTTCTTTCAGGTCCAGTACTACTCAAGCACTACTATGGTCACTCAGAAGTCAGTACAATTATCCCAGCTTTACAATGGTACAACAGAGAACAGGCTTGGCCCAAATATCCTTCTGGCACTTGAAACATTCCTGTTTTATCAAAACTTGATACTTAAAACCTTCTGGGGACATACAATCAGGATGAAATAGCAATTAATACAACAAAACTGCCTTAGACTATGCTCAGAAATCTCTTCGAACTTACTAATGAAATTCCACACACCCAAGCCACAAGTCTCAGCCTACATACTCTAACAATAGACATATCTTTGTCATATCTCCTTAGGTCCAAACACAGGGTTTGTCCTAACCATGAGGAACAAAAGTAGAGAATCTGAGGTTCACTGCAAATGCCATCTTACTGGTCTTCATTTTCTGTGGCAGTACTCAGGCCTGGGAACAGTTATCCAGAATGTTTCTGCTGACCTCAGCTTCTGGGATAGCTCTCCCTCGCTTAACCCTGAACCTTTCACACAGACATGAAGATAAACACCCAAAGTTCTACATGCTAAGACTTAAGCAAACACATTTTGTGCCAGAGGGCATAGGCCAATAACCTGCAAAGATCCACACCCACACAGAATTGCACAATGGACCACACGTATTTTGGAGTATGGCATTTGCCTATCACTAAGAATTATCAAGTACCAGTCATTTCCAGAAACAGTTTGCTGGTCTCAACAGATCAGTTACACTGCATTTATTTTTGCTCTAAGCAATACCTTCTATGCCAGTCATTCATACCGATTTGGGAGCTCACCCAGATCCTTCCCTCACCCTTTTCCAGGTCCTCAAGCTCAATAGCATTTAGTTCACCAAGTGGAATTCCTCTGGCTCTTCTCTGCAATCCTAATTTCAACTTTATCCTGATGAGCTGCCAGAGGCATAGAGAGCCTACTCCACAGGGATCCCAAATTCCACAGTCCACTGCAGCCCAACACTACATGGCAGCAAATCTTTCAAAAGAAAGAAAAGACTCCATAAAACATCATCAGAGCTCTAATACTCAAAAATGTGAATTCATACATCAGTTGTACACATGTTCAAGCCTGGACATTCGGCTAATGCACAGATCTCTTCTAAGTCAGTGCTCCACAAAGGCTGAGCACTAGGTACCTTGCTGGTGTCTCGGTTATCAGGTCTGATCCACTGGACAGCAAGTGGATTGTGCCCAGGAATACCAGCACTCCAATCAGAAGCAACAGAAGAACTTTTTCTCCTAGTTCTACCACTTGCATAGTAAGCAATATGCCATTTAACTGATACTGAGTGATTCTTCCAGAACAGATAAAAATAATAGAAGTTAATTTCGAGGAAGTAACTCCTGAACTCATCCAGAATATTAAATTACAAGATATTTCATAGATTTTCAAGTGCCATGCAAAAGCACAACAATTCAATTAACCTCAAAACGATAACAGTTCTTAATCTAACATAGAGCAGCAAATTCACGTTTCTCCCTTTTTTAACAAAAATAACAATACTGTAGTTGCCAGTGCATTACTAAGATTCTATTTCTGCTTCAGAGACTGAATCAAACCTTTGTTCTTCACAGCAAAGGATTAAGCAGGTTGCTATTTTGGTAATGAGATGTGGAGAGTTACTTTGCAGCTGAGATCCAGGCTAGATGCCTAGAAAAGTAATAAGCTCTGTTACCTCAGGTGAACTTCATTCGTATAATTCCTATATCAAACTCTGTTAGTGTGATGCACATGATTAACAATAAGATTATTTATGAATAATTACAATTTGATAGAGAGCTTAAGCTCATTTACAAAATATGCCTCAGGTTATAGATAAAGTCATGAATGTAGATTTTAAGGTAGCAATACACACACAAGAAATTAGAAAAATTACATACTTTCTAGGTAGTTTATTGGTCAGCTGCCGGTTTTTTTGTTGTTTTTTTTTTTTTCCACACCAAGGCCAGTTCATTTCCATATATCTCATCTCTTTTAACAGCACAACATGGAGAAAAAACTGTCATGAAGTGGCACAAGAAGAAAAAAGAAGTGTCAGAAAAACAGCACATGGACAGGGACAAATAGAAAAACACTCTGAAAAGAAGATCAAATCATAGGGCACAGATCCAAGTGCTAAGGCACCAACTCAGTGCCCAAGATGATTGAGAAAACTGTTTATGAGGCTAGAAAGGAAGCAGTGACCTGTGAAAATGAAACCGACTTCATGAAAACATTAGTCATGTAAAAAATATGTTGTTTATAGTTATCATAACAACATTTTTATTAAACAAACATGTTTGGTATATAAAGTTGTTGCAAGTAAAACATTTCCAAAGGACTACGGTAGGTAAGGTAGAGTGGTTAGAACCTGGCACCACTTTATAATTACACAGGGATCAATTTTTTTGCACTTAAAATGGAAATGTTTGGGGCTCACATCAGAGGAGGTCCAAATTTCTAAATGAAAAGTATTATTGTAACAAAATCTAGGAGCGTCTTCAGATATAGCAAATACAAACAGAAGTGAAGGTAAATAGACCCTCAACATTTCACTTGCATCGTGCCTATTGGCTCTTGACATGACAAAGTGCTTTGACAATATGACAAAAATTAAACTATTTACTAACTCTCATTTCCAGTCTGGCAGTGCAGTGTATTTTAAATACATTTTTTAAAGACCTACCATGATGCAAAGCACCCGCATAAACAGGCAGAATGTCAGAAAGAAATGAGTCCTTTAGTCATTGATGATATCCCCTGGGAATGCTGTTTTACATCTGATGAAACTCTCTTATGTCTCCTTCTCTAATGAACAGTAAGAATACAACAGTGAAAATCCATAAGGGTTCAGATATTTCTGGCAGTATGAGTGCCAGATTTCCTGTGGAAACAAACCACATGCAGTCAAGCTTCGCCTGCATGAGTGGTCACACGCATATTACCCCTTCAATAATTTTCTGGACACAATCACCAATTCCAATCATACCTGATAAAAGCAGAAACCCCAAACACAGTTAAATTCCCAACGCAATGCTGATAAAAGCAGACACCTCAAAAACAATTAAATCCTTAACATGAAGAAGGAAAATAGTTGGATGGGTGGACAGGATGGCCTTATTAGTGCTCCCAATTAATGAAAGGCTTCAGCGTAAACATAACATACTAGGCTTCAGAGAATCCACTAGTATTGAGCCATCAGGAATTTCCTAGCTACTGGAAAAGCTCCAACTGGAGCTTGTACCTTGTTAGAAAACCAGTGAATCAGTGCCATAGGAAACGAGACTTTATTCATTCCAAGCTCAGGGAATCACAGTTTTTCAAAATGAACAGCAGTAGAAAAGAAATTGTGCTCATAAGTTTACATTTACAGACGACACTTTAATCAAACATTGAAGGAACTGGGCTCAATGCAGAATTCACAGAGCAGTATTTTTTGGCCTGTAATATGTGGGAGGTCAGAATGTACAAATAAACAGTCCTCACTCTGTGAGTCTACAGAACATGTTGATTTCCCTAATTCTCCAGCAGGTTAACTAAACAAAGATACCTATTTACAGCAGAAAAAAGGGATGAAGTTCCTAAAGAACTGCCATCTGAGTATCAGTGTGAAGTTATGATAGGAGACTACACCTGCTGAAGCTTTCCACATTTATTCTCTTCCAGAAACACCAGCATTGAGAACAACTGCAGATTATAAAATTAGTCCTTTGAGTACTTCAAGAATTTTCAGCATGGTTTCATTTTCATACTATAGTAGAAATGTTTTGTAATTCAAGTGATAACTTTCACTAAAAAGTCTTTAAGGCCCTGATCCTGCAACTTGATCCACATTGGTGCAACTCTGACAGATCTCAAAGACAGATATACTTACAGAAAAAAGGATCACATCCACGCAAGACTGGGGTTTCAAATTTAGTTTACAGATCCTCCACATGCATCCCTAACACTTAGGTATTCAGCCACCTAACGGAAATTCTTTGGCCTGATCTGTAGGAAGAAAAGGCATTGTGGATCAATAAGAAACTCTGGATGTGGCAGTTTCACTAAAAAAAAAAACCAAAAAAAAAACAGCAAAGCATATTTGCAAATTAAATGCAGAAATTTTGGTTATCATTTTAGTGTGGGGAACTCAAATGGAAAATAGTGTCTTCCATGCTTTAGCTGAGTTCTCTCTGCTAGCTGACTGTGCCTGGCCCATGCAGCCTGTAGACAATGAGCAAGCTGAATGGACAGCTCCAGGTGGGAAATATTCAGCTGAGTGACTGCTTTAATATCTGTATTAAGTTTCTAAAAGTAGAATCTGAGTTCTGATGGATGGATGGATGGATGGATGGATGGATACACAGACACACATATATGCTTTTTTTTTTTTTTTTACAATAGACAAGTCTTTCTACAATCACCTGACATGCTTTCTCACTCTGTGCATAATATAGCTACAGAATCAGGCATGTCTATGAAAAAGGCCTTCTATGTTTTAATTATATATTACCTCAGACTTGAAGTGTCTTTATAGAAGTGTAAAAAAATTAAGCCTCTGCATTCAAATGAAACAGTTTGGTCAAGGGCAGTCTCTCTGCAGCAGGTTTAAACAGATCCATCAAGTCTCTCCCCAACATGTAGGCCAATGCCATATTAATTAAAAAATTAGAGAATATGCCTAGTGCGTCATTCTAGGTACCAGGAAAAGGTCTGGGCTTTCAGACACCAGCTAGAGATTATACTACATTAAGAGAAAAGAAAGGGCAAGTTGGGCATACAAGAACCATGGCCTTTCTCTGGCTTTGTGTCCTTTCATAAAAGCTGCAGAGGCAATGTAGTAGTGCTCATAGGGTCACAGAAGGAGAGGGACAGACCAAGGCACTTGGTACTCCATGCACTTGAAGTAGTTTGGAAGACTGGCAGGAGGCATCCTAGGTCCTTCTTCTCTTGAGCAGTCACAGTGAAATCAACAGGTGTTAAGAGCACCCAGACTTGCTGAAAATGAAGCCATCGTTGTCTCGACTTGGGCAACCAGACTTCGAAGCAACTTTTGAAAACAGAGCCTGCAGGGCAATGAGGGTTAGAGTGAAGCTGTCCTAGCTCTCAGGCCTTTCACAGAGGCAGCTCTTTGACTGTAGGACTCCCTTTGCCTCACTTTCCCTAGCTCATTGCACTGAGGTGGGGCCAGAGGGAGGCATTTTCAGCCTTCAGGAGACCTTTATACTGTATTAAAAATATGGTTTCTTTAATGTTTCCTTTTTCAAAAGTAGTAACATAAACTAACTGAGTGTGCTCTTAGGAGAGCTTTTGGCAAGGGTATGGGACAATCCTGTGCCAAACCTCATCTTTGGCATGAAGAAATAAACAGACTGTGGTTCTGCATAAAGACAAAACTTTTGGAAAGCCTTTAGAATATTTCTCATAATGAAATGGGGTAGGGGGGGAGGGTGTAGTTTTTTCTTGAAATTTAGCATACTCTCCAGAATACAAATCCAACTTTTAAATGATTTGGTCCCTTCAATTATGGAAAAAAATAAAATAAAACTAAATTAAATTTAAAAAAAATTGAAACAATTAAATGATGAATGATGGATAGGCTCTGATTTTGAACAATCCTCATTAAGGCTATTTCCATACCATTTTATCTGTCTATAGCAAATAAAAATTTTGTGTCAGGTAGATAGGAATTAAATTATTCTAATCATTCTATATTACAGAAAAGGAAACTCAGACTGAAAGAACACATGCTCTCTCTGCCTAAAGCCACAAAGAATCCACTGCCCAGAGTAGCACTGGCAGATTAGTTTGCTCTAGACTCTGGCTGTTGAGCCCTATGCTTCTTGACTATGTTCTCATCCAGGACATCTGAACAAGAATATGTCAAAGATATGGGAAATAAAGGCCCAATCTTGGATTTTATTTCTGGGTGCTCCCACTAGTTTTCCATAGTAAACTGTATGGCAATGTAGATTATATAGACAATTTAGAAGAAAACCAATCACAAAGTTTCAGAAATACTTCAGTAAAAGGATCCTGACAATGAGATTTCTCATTAACATGACACTTCAGAGGAAAATGCAACAAGTCAACTAAGAGCCAAGAAGCCTGATACCTTTATATCATTTTGGTTTATTACCTGAAACCCAATTGCTGTGTTATAGAGTAGATCAACCTCCAATATTTAGCAAAAGAGAGTAATCACACATAGATCTGAAACACACTTAGATGAAGATTAAGTATCCAAAAGGCTACTATGCTTTGCCAATGCACACAGAATCACGTTGGACTGCCCAAGGTATCATGAGTGTTATTAAAAGAAACTAAATACTTTAAGAACATTTTAATAGTGTTCCTTTTTGAAATTGGGTGGAAAGGGAGGTTGGAACCTTCCTTTGCAGGATTATTTTCTCTAAGTACATTTCTAAATCCTACTTAGTTTTGGTTAACTCCAGCCTTATAAATCCTTTGTGTGTTTCTTTCTCTCTCTAGCATCTTTAAGTACTTTTATATCTCTCCTTCTAACAAAGATTTTGCCGTATTACTCCTTTTTGTTCACTTGGAAATCAAGTGTTTGCCTACAATTTGGAGAACTTCTTCCATATATATGCAAGTCCATTGCTGCAGACAGCACAAAGGTTTCAGAATTAATAACCTATGAAAAATGAATGAAGTGATTCCCAACTCACAAAGCTTTAAAGTCCTCTGCTTACTCCAGCAGATATCTCTGTAATGGATTCATTCATGCCTGATCTTCAGCTTTTCTTTGCAATAATGACAATAACAAAAGAAGTTTAAACATAGGTGCCAAAATTCTGATGTCACCATGGACCCTGGAGCCAGGACCCTGCCTCAACCTGGACTTTGACACCACTGTTTCACTTTGAGAAAAACGACATACCTCTCAACTGCACCAGCCCTCCAGTACAGCTACATAGTTGACATTTTTTCAAACACATCACTGCAAGAAGCAGCAGTTAAGCCCAAAGCTTCAAGAATTTCACTAAAGAATTTACCAGTGTCTGGTTATGTAAAGGCCTTTGGTTAAACAATACATAAACTCCAAATACCTCTGGGGCTTGTGGGTTGAATTTTTGGGGTTTTTGAGTTTAGGAATTTAAGTCACATCTTACTGTGAGAAAAAAGAAAGCAAAAACAACTGAGAAATGGTACTAGTCCACTAAAAACTCAAGAGCCATGTGCTGTCATGCCACAATAATAAATAAGAGGTTTGTGCAGGACAGAAACACAGGCTGTGACCTCCTTTCCACTAATTATCATAAAACTATTTTGCTGCATTTTTATAAATACTTTCCTATCTTCACACTCAGTACTCTATGTCCCAGTGTAACTGAACAGTCCAAGTTCTGATGTATGTCCAAGTGCTTTCCATCAGAGTTAAGTACTTTGTGTGCAAAAAGGTGAGAGGTATTTCTTTAAAAAATTCCTCCTTCTTTTCATCACAATTCACTGCAGTGTCTACAGACATGATGCTACTATACTGAATAGGACAAGATACGCTTCTTTAAGATGCATACAGCAACATTTTAGGCTGTGATTCAGACACATTACTGGAGAGGCAGTTCCTGTAAGTAGCACTATAAAAAAGTGGTTATTTGAAAGAGAATTAACAAAGCAACAGAGTCGAAGGCGCTGACCTGCTAGGAGGTGCAACATGAAGATGGTAGGAAGCCAAGAGTGTGAGACAGCTGCATAGTACATTAAGAAGCAAGACACCAAGGATCAAGCTGGATTTATGTAATAGAACCAGAGAAGAGGCTCATTTGTGAAGAACTTCTCCTGCATGGGTGGGAAAGCTCAAAGCAAAATTTTTAACTGAGCTGATGGAGAGGAATTCCAAGGCCTAATCCAAGTTAATGAAAAGGCTTTACTGACCAGGCTCCCCATTACTGAAGAGCCCAAACTCTACAGTGAATTCTGACACTAGCAGAGTCAAGTAAACTATCAATAGAAATGCTGCTGGTGTTCAATGGGAATGCAAATGTGAAAGGGACGTTTCTTTCATAAATGCTTGTCAGGGAAAGCTTCATGGCCTATCACGTACATGCACTGGTATGAAATACACGAAAACACTGGCAAATACAGACATCCACTGGGTAAACATCTTTAAGGTAATGTGCACACACATATTGGCTATGAGGAGTACAGCTTGTGTTCACTACACTGACCTCATTCTCATCCATCTATATTTAATGTTGCCCACCACAGTAACTGAGTTCTTTACTTGCTAAATACACAATGTGGAGAAATTCTATCTTTTTCTAAATTGCCACAGAAGGTAAATTCACAGTTTTTCAGGATGAAAAAAGGTCTATCTCATGTAAACTTTTTTTCTTAGCAGGCAATTGAAAACACATCTTTGTCCTCTATTTAGCAAAAAAATGTTAAATGATCATTGAATGAGATACATTGTTTATTATTTTCCTACGATGTCCAAAACATGAAACTCAGTTAACCCCTAGAGGAGTGACACAGAAATTATGTGACGTGCATCATACATAAAATAATGGTCACTCCTGCTGGTCTTTAGACATCTGGGACTTAATTTGCAATTATTTGCATTTATAGAGCAAAGCTATACAATAGAAATGGGAACACATCTCCTACGTTGATGCAGAATTAATTCTCAAAGGGTTACATGCACCATAAATCCTATTGCGTGATTACTATAAACACGTAAACAAAAGAATGAAGAACGGCGTTGTCTGCTAATGGATGTTCAGTTATGAATTTCAATTGTTACAACATGTGATTAATTTACATGTTCAAATTAAGTCTCCAGTTTTGCATGTTTAATTATGAGGTATTTAAAAGTGCAGATGTGTGTGTTTGATTATAAGCAGCATCTAAGAAAAAGCTTGGCACTTGCAATTTGCTTGACCTGGTTTGAAATTCTGATTACATCATGGAATGAAAAAGTTAGAAAAAGGAATGTCTCTGTTCCCAGCTAACAATTCACACAATTCAAGAGCTCTCCTCTTTAATATTTCCCATAAGCATGTGCATCAGAGGTATCTTTTTGACAAGCAAATGAAAGAGGAAATCTGTGAAAACAATGTGTCTTTGGAGAGTCCAGCAGTACCCATACTGTGGATGACATCATTTAATCCTATTTTATAGCTCCCCCATTTCCAAAAACTTCAGACAACCTTAAATTTTAGTGGGATTTCCATTTCATGCCTCTGTGTCATGGATGAACAGCTCCAGGGACTATGCTACAATTTTCCTAGTAAAACGCAGGGGTCCAACTGCAAAGGAGGGCTTAGGGCTGTACAAATAACTGGTTTTTCAGTTCAGCTGCCAAGCCAAACAGTTGAAAAAGAATGTTGGTCCAAACTGAACCGAATTCACAATTTTTCCAGGTTTCCACACCAAAACCACTACCATCCCCACCCAGCTCGCTGTACTTCATCTAACATGAAATGTTCCATATGTCTCAAGAGGATACATTTTTGGAAAATGTAAACATTTGGCAAATGCAAACATAGAAGGCAAGGAAGTGCAAGACAATATTTATGAAATAGTTGCAGGATTGTTCTCTCAGAATATTTATATACAATTCACTCTTTGCTATACTGAGGAACTTTCTTTATCCCTGTGTTGACTATAACAGGGTTTCCCCAGCTTCCAAAGTACCATTAACATCAGGTTAGAGAGTAATTCTTACTCTGTTGCTCACTGACTGTCAACTAGTATTGAAGCAGTTTATATGAAGTGGCTTATTGGACTGGTTCCACTTTGAAATGATCTGACGAGTAATTGCATAGAATACTCATGTGAGGAGTTAGTGACACAAATTCGAACTCCTTATCTTGACCAGACAGTGCAGGGGGTTGAACTTGGATCTGACTTTCTTGTGTGACTAGGTACTAAAGGATTGTGAGGTAGGTTCTCACACCTTGCGCTGAAAGTTGTTCACTTTATATGCAGAGCTTAAATGGTCACCATCAAGACCAAGAAAATCTCTGAAGCCAGTTGATTAGCACACTCCCCTAGCAGAGAGGGCATTAGACCCACAGACTGCTCCTCTAAAGCAAAAAAGTATAAAGAGGAACAACTGAGAACACACTGTAGTAGATCTCACTGCTAATTGCTCATGTCCTGTCATAGAAACAGGATGGGATGATCCAAATATCCAGAGCAGAGGACAGAGTTAAGATGCAGCATCCACTGTTGCAGTTGAGAAGCTTAACCAGAAAGAGAGGAGGAAGAATAGAAACACAACCCTGGTGAGGTCTACCTCCTTTCCATCACCACAAGTATTCTTCTCAGATTAAATGTATTTATTATTGTCCTGGAAGATGTTTACACATACATGTTTAAGACAGAACAATTCTTCAAATTGGAATACCCTGCCATCTAGCAAAGCAGAAGTCTGGTAAATGTAATACCAAGCTCTTCTAGATAAAAATTGTTAGATACAATGAAAAGAGTCAATCACACATATACTAATGGTAGTATACCTATTTGAAAATACTTATATACGTGAAACTTTAATGCACCACAGCTCAGAAGATCAGCTGCCCAATTTACAGAAGATGCCTGGTGAAAATCCTGGCATACAGGATTTTCACCTGCATCTTGACGTTATTTGAACAAGGGAGCTGCTGGACTAGCCAAAATGTAGTTTCAAATATCCAAATTCATGAAGGACTGTGAAGCAATGGCCTTTCTGTTTGGAAAGCATTATGCATCTGTAGAGGTGCCATAATGGCAACAAGAGCAGTAGGAAAATTTACTGTAAACATATTTACCAGAAGCAATGACATCTAGTATGACATAAAAAAAATAAACATTTTCAGGTAATACTAATCACTCATACCTGCCGAATAACTAGATGAATCAAAGCAGTCCCTGCCCCAAAATCCACAGATCCTAACTTGCGAAAAATGCACAATCTGAGCTCCTTAAAATTTTAATTCAAAAGATGCTTTATCTCTTCAGAGTCCAGGAAGAGATAGAAGAAAATTAATCATCTGCAAAACACTTGAATCCATCTTTTCCTATCTTTTTAATTCATGACTGAGGAAAATAAAATTAAAAAATATTTATTTGATTAAGATTCTGGTAATAATTCTAAAATATTTGCAATTTTTAGAAAATAAGAACCAGTTAAAAGCCAGCATTAACAGCCATATATTTTGGCAACATTTTCTTTGAATGTAACAAATAACTAGGAAGTGACACTCTACTTCCAGCATCACAGATTGGAAGTCGGAAAAAAAAATCAAGAAAAGGTTAAAGTAATGGTACTTTTTGTCTGAAATCATTAATACATGGAAACATCGATTTTCAGATTGCATTGAATTTTTTTTATTGTTACTGAAGACACTTTAATTTCTTTTTTTCCTTTTTTTTTTATTTTTTGTGGAGGCTTAACTGATAATCTCCTGCAGTTGAAGCCTGCATCTATTGCTCTGGGACAGGTAGCTATTTGCAGAAGCTTATTCGGTTTATTACTAAACAGTAGCTAAATGAGAAAAAACTATGGATTTGAAAGAAGACCTGGCACGCAGATAACGTTTATGACTGAGTAAATTCCACTAATGCTTCTATAAGCAGTTGTTTTCTGCCATGTTTTTGTGATTTTTAATGAGCTTTTTACTTCACTTCAGGCATTCAACATTTACTGTTCAGCTTCTTGACGGATGATGAATTTTAATTTACAAACATTGCACGTGCAGCTGGTATTCTCATCACTGCTTTACCCACTGCAGGAACCAGCTATGGCTGACAGCATAGTTTACAGTAGCCAGTACAAGCCCAGGAGTGACAAACAGCTTCATTGAGCTATATTCAGAATATATTGGTTTAAAACAGACAAGCTATTAGGGTAACCAGCAACAGGAATTACGCTTGTTACAATACCACACTGGCACAGCCATAATATTTCTTGTTACCTGCTACCTTGTTCAGCACCATGTGAAGACATTGCCTCTCACTGAACTGTGGCACACTGACCTCCCAAAAAACCCAAACAGATCATTAGAATTCCCTAAAACACAGGTGGATCACTCACAGCTAGAGTAGTACACTCAGCAAGCATTACAAAATCTCTAGCTTGCACAGCATTACTGTAGGAGGGCTTTAGACAACTAAAGCTTTTAAATATTAGCTAAGGAAAAGGGCTGTTTATATCATTTCAACATAACTCTTCATTCATTCCATTTGGATTTTTAACAGTTGCATTGCTCTTGTTAATTAGGGGATCATCAGAAATTGGCAATATTCTGAACATTTTCAAACATTTCACTTATTTTTGTGTCAGAACTGTGGTGGGTCACATGACATGCAGCTGTGTTAACATATTTAGGGTTTGAATACTTCTAACCTCTTACGCTCTGCCATATTATTTTTCTACTTGCTCGCAGTTGAGAATTACTGGATTTTGTTGGGGTTTTAACCACAAGGTTAAAATTTATGGGGGAAAATGAAGTAATAAATAGGTACAGTGTCTTACCTTCATTTTTCATGTCCTGCTTGCCAGCAGAAGGGTTAGAGAGATGAAGCTGGTTTTCTTCTGTGAAACTGCAACTAGTCCATTCACAAGCCCACAAACATTCCTCTCCCTGTCAGCTATACTTTGACAACATAAATGTGGCTTACAGATTATGGGAGTTACAAAAACACATGGCAAAGAGCTCTCAGCAGCCTCATTTGTGTATCAGCCGGAAGAGCATCCAAGAGACCTCTCCATCCCTCTAGTGCTGAAAAACTTCCAGGGAAAATCTTGGATACTTATGATCTCATTTAACTCAGGGAAAACTGTACTCTCAGCCAACTGTTTCATTATGGGAAAGTACCAGTTCAGAGAAAAATTACTCATAAACACAAAGCTTTACTTCTGAAACGCAGAGCTTTCCCTGCATAAACTCTGGTAACAAAAACAAGTCTGTACCAGCAGATCATAGACACACCATCACTTAATCACATAGACAGAAGAATAGACCCCATAATTCTTTCTAAAGGTTCAGGACAGAAAAATAAAGAAACTAAATGTGCACTATCTTATTTGACACTACTCTGATATTTCTTAACACTGCAGCTTTTTAAAAATGCCAAGAGCCCCAATGGTGGAATCCGAGACATACTTGATACTGATACTGCATGCTGGTAACATAATTTTTTAACTGATAAGTTTGCAATTAGACATATAAAGAAGAAATTTATTACACTATCTTTGAGGGAAATACATGATATTATATATTACACTACTTCATAAATTGAAAATTTACAGTGGAATTTGTTCATAAGGATTGTTGAAAGTGATCTAATAAAAACAAGATGAATCAGTCAGTTGGCTGCAGATGGTTTAATGGACAGTTCTCCAGAATCAGTGCTGTGAAGTCTGAAGAAATGATGCAAATTCTATGGTTGGACAACTAGGAAGTGTATGTCATCTGCAGTCTCACAGCAGAAGTGCTTCAGCACAGACTCAGGAAAGGATTATATCCATCCTATCCTTTAGCTGCTGCTACAAGTGCCCCACAGGTGTTAGCTTATACCTGCCAGTCCCAATCTCAGACACACTTCAACGTACAGAAAAAGTTGCATTCAAATGTCTTAAAATCATAGAATAGTTAGGGTTGGAAAGGACCTTAAGATCATCTCGTTCCAACTCCCCTGCCATGGGCAGGGATACCTCACACTAAACCATGCCATCCTCAATCCAATTTCAGAGAATAAAAAAAATAAAATATTTTGGAATACCAAAACCATTTGGATCACTACCTCAAGCCATCTCTGAGTTTAAGGGGAGTGACACAAGTCATCGTTCTTAATATTGTCTTAACTGACAATAAAAAGCACACTTCTATTATGAAATAAATGACTCATATTAGTTAATCTATTGCTGAACATTTAGAAGTAAATTACAGGAGGTCAACACAAGGGCATAATTCTGACTTCACCTACTTGCAGATACTTCAACCACCTTGTTTCTGCTTGAGATAATTATTGCATGCTCACTAACTTGTTTTAGGAAAAAAAGAAAAAATAACAATAAAATTTTGCAAATGGAGAAGGAGAAGCTGTGAAATGGTCTGTTTGAGTAAATTGATGATGTCTCCCTCTTACCTTTGAAGTGTTGACCTGGCATTAAGTCTCCATTGCCAGAGAAAGCCAGAGTTCTGTAACAGCTGATAAAAACTTGGACATTTTGATCTGTGGGGAGGAAATACCCACATTTCCAAACAAGTCTTCATTCTAAACAGAAGTCAAAGCATGGCATCTCAAAGTTTCCTGCAAAAAGGAAATTTAAACACATTGAGTTTTAGGAAAAAGTCAAAATGTTAAGTTCACTGTTTAGTTACTTATCTGTTCCCAAACAAATTTGGACAACAAGCTGTTTCAGTAAAATCCTGAGATTGCCCCAAAACCTAGAAGTCATCAAGGAGCACCTTCTAGGAGTAGGCTGTACTCAGTCAGGGCAGATTTTCAACATCCTCAGTAGAACTCTTTCTACTACAAACTCACCTGGTTTCATGCACAGTCAGCTTTTATGCACTATACATTCCTGATATTGGTTGGGTTTTGCTCATATATATGGAATAGAATCTGCATTAGGGCTCTATTTTTTCCCAATATATAGTCTTGCTTGCCATTTTGTTTCCCATCTTCCAGACAGCACTGGCTGCCTGCACAAAGAAGTGGATGTTAAGCAGGTATGATCAATAGAAATGTTTGGGTTTATTTTTTTTCTGAGCCAATGCAGAAAAGGTCAGTCTTGCCTTTCCTTCAACTGCAGTGATAACTGATGACTTTACTGAAAAAAAGACAGCCCTGTACTTTCACATGAACCTAGACTGAATTGATTCCCTGACAAATACGAAGTCTCCTTCAGGACCAAAGCTTTACCATCAGGTACCATCTTGGCACAGAAATGTGCTCACAAGTTCCTGTATTATAATGCCTCAAGGCTATAATGCCGTATGACCATTTAATAGCAACTTGCAGTGTTAAACATATCGCATTTCTCACCTCAGTCCAAGAGGATGGGAAGCAAGTCGACAAGCTGAAATCCTTCAATGCAGATTTTCTGATATACCTAGTAGTATATATTTACTATTACTACAACTACCACACATCACAGATCAGGTTCTGATGGTCCATACTGACAGAATTCCCATCACACACTCAGCTATCCGGTTACACTGACTTTGCTTCTGCTTTGCGCTTCTGCTTCACTGCCTGATAAAGGTCCAGATGTGTCTTCTGATTCTGGACAGACGAGAAAACACCACCTTCCCTTAATACCAGATTAACAACTGGAAAAGAACCAGGAGCTGCTATAGCAGGAGTCATCAGCAGTAGCAAACAACTAAGACATACAGCAACAAGGACCAGAGAAGTATAAGCAGGAAGAGCATGGTGAACTTAGAAGAAGGACAGATTAATTGTAGCATTATCCAGATATGCTTCTGTTTAGAAAGAACAAAATACTTGGCACAGTAAAGACTGATAGAAGACACATAAAATACTTGCTTCCATAGTAGTCCTATGCTGTGTTCACCATTGAACACGGACAGGGAAACAATGTGACTGCAAATGGACAACAGGACCACAGATGTGAAGCAATGATGGAAACAGCTGTAAAAAGAAGGGATGCATCCAACAGGATTTTTTTTTCTGTTCATGATTGGGTCATTCTCAGAAAGCATTTGCAGCACAGTGAAATGATTTAACTCATCTCAGAAATGTCTAACGGTTTGTACAAAACAGTGGACTTCCTGGGTTGTATCAGGTTTTATAGTGTCAGTCCCATCCACTTTGAATGAGACAAATTACAGAAAAAAGCCTGGATGATTCAAATGCCAGAAATGTACCCTACGGGTGGCATGTGCCAGAACAAGTGTCAGGGTCAATGTCCAAACTCATCCTTTTCTATCCTACATTAAATCCATATTTGACATTCTTTTCTATACTACCCACTAGCCAACTGGAAGTCAACTCAGTGTCAAGATATGTGAAAAGGTTTGGAACAACTATCTCTCAAGATATTGCAAGAATAGCCATGGCTTGCAATCAATCATCAATCTGATCATGGCATGAATCAATCACGAGAAATAAATTAGTCTGGGTTGTGCAAGCCGTTATCTTGACTTAAGATTAAAAGTGTTTAAAATGTAGTCAAGTCTGCCAATCAATATTCTCCTCTGGCTCACCTTCACAGAACTGCATAATTCTCACCTAGATTCACCACCTCCTGGAAAGCAAGGATTCCTTCTTCACCTGGAAGGCATAGCTATTACTGCAGCATCCACAATGGAGAATAAAGGCAAGCCAGAAACCGTAAAGCACTATCTCATATTAACAGACAGTCTGCACTGGTTCAGAGGCCAAGTACTGAGCATTTCCATTGCATTAAATGATTCAAATATTCACAAGTCACAACAGCTGCAGAGGAAATCAGCCAACACACTGGTAAATATGCAATTGGCAATGCGTACTGCCTCAACG
>JANHGB010045454.1:0-47893 GCA_026283785.1 Coracopsis vasa | reverse complement strand
TGAAAATTCTCTGGAAAACACATAGTCCAAACCAAAGGAACAGCACAGAGCAGGACAGGAATGGCACACGTTGCACTGCTTCCTGTTTAGACAAAACACTTTTGATAGCAACGACCATTGACGCTTGTTCATGCGGGTACAGACTCTTCACTCTGCGAATCTTACAATGGACCTGCCCTAGTTTATCTCCATGATCACTGAAGCATCCCTGAGAAGCTATAGCACATCAAGTGTTTGCTCTCTCCAGTCCATGAAGCAGCTCAGAGAAAGGGCATCACCTTCTCATATTTTCATACAATAGTGCAACATATAGTGCCCTGTCTTCATCACCTGCATCCAACAGAAAACACAGCTTCAGTGCAAGACCCTGATGTCTTTGATCCTATGGATCAGAGCTCACCACAGCCCACCTTTCCCTGTAATGGAAGGTTTAGGAAGAAAGCAAAAATTCCTGAAGCAGCACTTCTCAAATCCTTTGTCATTTGGGATTAAAGAGGACAATGGATTTATGCCTACAAATTGACACCATTTAAGAATTTCAGAGGGAAGTAATACCGTGGATTGCTTGTCACGTAACCAAGCTGACATCTTGAGGTTTGCTACCCCAGCTCCCAAAGTACAGTGGGATCTTTGGTATTTCTCAGCCCACCAGTACCACCATTATCAGGTTGCTGTGAGACTGGTCTAAATTTAAACACACAAACAAAACTATCTGGTGAGTAAAGAAGTTGCAATGCCTACTCCTCTAGCAGGAATACCCAGGATGGATACCCAGCTGCTACCCTGGGTGCTGAAGCTTGCTTTTATCAGAGGTTTCTTTGGAGAGAAAACATACTAAATCAAAGGTAGCTAATGAAAAATACATGATCCATCAGAAGCAAGCTCCAGATGCTGCATTTCTGGCACCCAAGCAGCTGGGTGTTAGACCAGCTGTGTGGACTCTGCCCTCTCCTCTCCCCACCGATGCTTGGGGTGCAGTGTGCCTGTGCCCCGATGCGACACAGCCCATAATCACATTCACATGTCAGGTCGCACCAGGCGGGAGATGATGTGTGTGACCACATTAAAGAAGGGAATTTTTTCCTTTGAGATTTCTTTGTTGACTTTAATAAAGGCTCCCTCTGGGCTTTCATGTTTCAAAGGAAAAGGGGAGAGGGACCATCTTCACACATCCTAATTAACAACGTCTAATAATTGTTCTTGCATGCTGCTTTCGTTCTGCATCTTTTGCACAGCTCAAAGGAAGAAAGACATTTCTAAAAGGGCTTACAGAACATCAGCATCCTCCAGCCTCAATAAACCTCAGAAAGCCATGGTGTAGAGGTGGGTATGCCAAAAGACTCAGGCATAATCCTGTATGGATATGGCACTGGTAGAGGCACAGATGGGGTAACCAGGTACCATCTTCCACAGTTTCTTTCTTAGGTTGGATGACAAAATTAGTTTGGTGATCTCTCCTCTGTCATACAAGAGGAAGGAAAAATGCTGCTGGAAACTCACTGTGGAAGCTAGCAGAACTCACTGTGGAAAACTAGGTCCTGCTCTGCTTTGAAGCTTGATGTTGCTCTTTTTAAAGAACCCTTTGGGAGGTTAGCAAGGGAGCACAGTAGTCGCTGTGCTAGCAACATGTCCCCACTGCTTCTGAGGTGCCTGGCATTATAAAAGCAGAGTCCCAGCACCTCCATGAAATCGGGATCCTGTATCCTGCAGTGCAGGACCAGGGAATGCCAGGACCTTATGGGAAACCAGTAGAAAACAGGTCAGTTTTACACGTTGTATTTTCAAATGACACCTGGAGTTCCAGCCTTCAGAAAGAAACAGTTTCTCCCAATTGCGTGGCCACTACATTATTCCTACCTGCGCTTGTAAAGACAGCACAACCCTTCAGCACTGGAGCCCAATCTTTGATGCTCCTGATGAAGACCTGCCAGAAGTGCAGAATGCAGTCCCCGACACACACCACCAGAGACCCCACCGGCTTGCACAGGACAAGGGCAAGGTATGGACTTAATGGACTGAACTAGCACGCTTGGTCCTACTGATTGTAACATTGATTTCTCTTACTCAGAGAAGTCTGAGGTCTTGTACCTGAGACAGGCAACAAAGGCTTCCCCTAAATTACCTCTCCAAAATCTAGGTAACTTTTAAAGAACGAGCTCTGAACACAGAGACAGGAGGACTTTTGGAAACCCATCAGGGATTTTTAACTGATTTGTCAAACTTTATGACTGCGCGCTCCCATGCAGGACTGCAGCATTCAAATAGGCAACATCCTCATACCAATACCTTCACCCCTGTAACAATATCCCCTCAAGAGTCTGACTGGTTGGGAACTCCCACATCCATTTTCTATGAGGACAAAGCCAAGTGCATGAGCTTCCATGCAACATGAGTGGGATTACCTGGGCAGTCTCTCACTAGGATAAGTCTATAAATCATGTTCCAGTACCCGAACCACAATGCTGTCTTTCTTCCCCTCCTTGAAAACAACCATGGAAAACTCTTGAGCTAAACCCAGAGATGATTTCACCCCTTTCAGCATGCTCAGCTGGAAGAACCAGGGCTCTGTAATGCATCACACCTGGTTTTCCTGCCCTTTCTTGCAATGGTCCATTTGAGTGGTTCCCATCATCACTCAATGGTGGGAATGTGGTGCTGGCATTTCAGTTAGCAAGATAGTCTGTGCCAGTCAGAGCCCATTCTGAGGGGGCTTCTTTAAAACCCTCCTATAAAGCCCCCAGTCTTCATTTGCCTGGAAACATTAAAGTAAGTATTTGAGCTACAGCCAAGAACAAGAGATCCCAATGCCACTCATAAAATATTTAGGCAGAAAGCGACTGCGGTCCATTTAAACTTTTAAGGGCAGCTTAGGCACTATTTCTGTGTTTGCCCTATAAAGTAAGTAAAAGAGTCCTGAGGCTGATACAGTGAGCAGAAACAGGAGGGCAGGCAAAGTTTTCCAAGGGCTGCAGGCCTGAGTGTTGATGGTATGGTATGCAGAAGATACAGAGAACCTGCCATGAACACGCTGGGTTTAAGCTCATATGCCCGTTATGGCCTTGAGTAAACTAATGCTACATTTGTTAGCCAACATGAAATGCAGGAGTCTATAGGAACCACATGTTTTCCATCCATTCCATGTGCTCCATCAGCTTGATGGAGTTAAGATGATGCAGACAGACAGTCTGAGATCTGGGTTAAATAAGTTGAACTGCTTTATTTTTCTCTTGGCATTGCAGTGGGCGCAAGAAATTCTCACAGGGTGGAACATCTGGAGTGCATTATTCATTAAGAGTGAAAGATGCTGTTGTGTTTGTGGAGGAACCAAGCACGCTTCTTGCAAGCATCTGACACAAACCAGCGTGACAATGAATGGCATGGCAGCTTTCTTTAAAGGATATTACTTCTGCCTCATGTTAAATAAAACCTTTGTCAGCATAGCTGACAGCACAGGTTTCCGAGAAGGCATTTCTCTAGCCCAGTAAGATACATGGAAGAGAGCTTTTAAGCAGCATACTAGCATTCGTACGTACAGCAGTGGGAATTCCTACATACAGTAGCAAGATGTAACTCTTGTCAGATTGAGAGCATGGTAGGAATCGACGCTATGACTTCTATCTATACAGAGATGGTATTTTTCACAAAACAGCTTACTCATAAAGCTAATACAGAAACACAGCGTAGGTCAGCCAGAAATCTGTGGATTTGAGTCAAAATCGGATGAGCTGAAGCAGTGAACAAAAGGGGTTTCTATTCTTTAGTGGCTGGTGGCTCAGGCTCTTGCACAGAATGTGGGAGCCCTGGATTGGGTCCCGTCTTTCCTTGAGGAACCCTTAGCTCAGCTCTCTTGGATCCTGTATCCTAGCCCAGTTTTTCAAACATTTTTTGCTTTAGCTGAGACACTGCATCCTCCAACAACCAACATGGCACTGTTCTGCATCCCGTGTGCAGGGTGTTTCTTCCCTATAAGAACTCACCATGGAAAGCTAGGTGAAAAAGTGGGCACAGAACTGGAAAGATAATCAAGACATCCCTCTTGCAGGACAGATGCCAACAACGTCAGTCATGAGAGGCTGTATCTAGCAAGTGCTGCAAGAGAATGGGGGAACTTGAGGGGTGGCCCAAGGGAAGCATAAAATAGAGATGACCAAAAGATGACTGAGGCATGACAGCCAGGCGATGTTCCTCATGATGGTATCATCACACAACTAAGAACACCAGGCCACTTGGAAGGAGAGAAGGGAAGACAGGCAACCTGAACTACAAGGTCAGTGGAGGAAAAGGACTTACAAAGACAAAGTAAAGACCCTTCTTGTGCTCTTGGCTGATGATACCAGTGTTATCTTGCACCTCCCAGATGGAAATCCTGAATCAGAACCTTTCCAAACTACAGGTTTCTGTTCAAGCATATGTATGTGCAGGTGTACTTCAGTATACATTGGCCATGTTATACCAATATAAACCCCACTATGTCAGCAATACATTTTAACTCTTCAGGAAAACACCTTTGTTTTCTGAGTATGATAAATTAAAGTCATTTGCTCTTACTCACTCTTCCAGAAATTAGAAAATAGCTTCTAGTAAGAGACAGAACAATCTTATGTCAAAAAGCCCACTCCTTTTACACTGCTAACAGAAGAGCTACTTCAAGTTCAGGCAGAATGAACAAATAAATATGAGTTTTCAGACCGTAATGGCAGAGAAGTGTTTCCACTCTATGTGTGCATCAATTATTTCCTTCTATTTAAACCCATGACTAATTACCCTTGGAAACAAAATAGGTAACATCCAGTTCAGTACAAGCATCCCTTTTAATGTAATCAAGAACTCATCTAGCTTAAAAATCATGGCAATTATCAATGAAGTGAGGGTTGTACGGACTTGAGCCCTGTGGCAGGAAGAGCAGTGCATTGTGGCAGGGCGACTTCCAGACTACAGACAAAAATGCACAACTTGCAATACAACTTCAGAGAGGCACTCATGAGCACTCAGGAAGATGAAGTAAGATCAGCGTTTGCCCCAGCCTCAAATGCCCCCTCCCCAGTTTTCAGTAACAATTAAATACTTGGAGTGATGTGTTTCTTGTGGAAACCAGTTTTTTCCTTCAAAATGTAAAACTCCAAGTCACCATCATCAAAAATACCTTGGGATTACTTCTTCCTGCACTGACATCTTCGGAAACAATTCTTCCTGCTTCTCAACACAACCTGGCTCATCACAAGGTCTTTAAGCTGATCCCTGGAGTTCAAAACTGATTCGTACATGGAACTTTATATACCCTTATACAAGGAGAAAGGCCCACTGAGGAGACCACACACACACTGAACCAGCTTTCTCAAAGGTTCCCCCCTCTTTGACAATTACAGCTGTCACACCACTTCAGAACATTTCTTTGCCTGCTCTTGAATCCAGCTGACAAGCCATGTCCCCAGCAACACGCAGGAGAGCAGCCAGAGTATTGCTTTAGGCAATACTTCAAGGTATTTAGCCATGGTTTTGAATATGCAAACACAATCATGCCTTTTGCCTTGTTACCATCGAGCAGACCTATCCCCATTTTGGCCTCCCTTGTTTCACTGGTTAGGAACAGGGTGGCTTTCAGAGAGAGGGGTCTGGATGGAAGGAGGGGGGTAGGAAGGTTCTCATTGCCCAATCCCACACCTTCTCCCCCTCCAGAGGCTGATCAACCATCAAAAAGTCACAAGAATCATAGTGATCACTGGGGGTAACTTCTTCTTTTTAACACCCAGATGATGGGAATACACGACATAAGTTTAACATGAAACATACAGCTAAAAACAAAGCGATACATGGACAAGAAGGTCCTTTACCTCACCAAGTCCCTGCAAGAACTGAGGAGCATTAGTGGTTTCTATTGTTAACATTTTGCATTAGTCCTTTTGGAGGCAGGTCAATGTAGTAGGAATCAGGTATGTTGCTAAAAAAATAACCAGAAATGTCCATGGATGTTTTTGATGCCTCTTTACACTCTGCATCTCAACGCAAGACTTTTGAGACAGACACAGCACTATGTGTATGTATAAATATATAATATATATGATAATATATGTATATATGTAAAAATATGATATACATCTCATCTCCAAAGAACAAGTCAAATCACCAGTGGATTCTTATATTTAACAAGCAACTGCACAAAGCCAAACGAGAAGAGGCATTTGATTAAGAAAACCAACTAGGGTTTGGCGTGGGTACTACAAAAACCTTAGAAGCTATTGGCTTTTGAGACTTTTCTCCTGAAAGAGAAATCTTTGTTGCCTGTCAGAGTAGCAGCTCTGCAGGCTCACATGCTGCTCTGCAGAGATGGGGGGCAGCAGGACAAGGAAGGCAACTGCCTTGCCTTCTCCATGCTTCCTCATCTTTCACTAGCTGTTGGCCCAAAGAGGTGTGAGACACAGAGAGGAATGGGATGCTATGCACAGCATTCGCCTTTTGACAACATCACAAATCACAACCTGAGGCTCCAGAGTGCATCTTCTAAAAAATTCTCATTTTAGATAAAAATTTCAGTTTACAATCAGAACTAATTCTCCATAACTCTACTTAAGTTATGACTTCTCCACACTTGAAGGAGAATCATACGGTTGTTTTCTTACCAAATACTCCATTAGAATTGTATATTGCCTTGCTTGCAAATCTCCCTACAAACAGAGCTTGTTCAAGGCAAAAGCTTTGATATCTGAATATCTAGGAGACTTCAAAGCTTAATCCCAAGTGCACTAGTGTAACTATAAAGTGGTTACACACCTCATCTCGTACCTTTGCAGCCCCAAAAAATTATTTAGCAGAACACAAGACCTTTTGCTCTTTATAAATAAAATGGCTAAGAGACATGAATTACTGGAGTTAGGTTTCTGAGTTTGCTTGCACTCAAGCCCTTAAGTAAGTGAAGGACAATTCCAAGATGCAGGAAACCTTTGGCTCTCTCAGTAAGATGCAGCATATTTTGCTTGCCAGTTTGTACGTGTTTCAACCGCCTTCTGCCACGGTTTTGTGCTTCTGGAACTTCAGGTTTAAACAAATTCATGGTGCCACAGGATAAAACTAAAGCTTATGTAAAAGTAGCAAAGCCTGTTCATCTCCAGAAATCACTCCTGAGATCGTCTGTGAGCAGATGCAAAGATATCTTTGGAAACACTAACTAGGGAGGTGAGGATGCAGGAAAGTGGGTGAGAAGGTGATTTTATGTTCATTCTTTCAAGCACACACATGGGATTTCTCTCAGGCAAGTTCTAACTGGGCAGACAGAGACCTCAGGCAGAAATGATGCTCCCAATCCCTCTTCGCCAAGGCTGTCTGTTGGGCAGGGCACTTTGTAGGTGTATCACAGTCTGGCAGAGTGGCTCATCTGAAACGAAGGACAGGGAGGCAGCTCAGAATATCATCTACTCTGACTCTGCGCTCCAAGAAGGCAGGACTGGGTGCCATAATTCCCCCTGAAGCCACAATAGCCACTGGGCTCAGTAGCTTTGCTAAACCAGTGTCACCGTGCCCAGCATCCATCCACACTCTCCAGCTGCGCTGCAATGCACCAACACTGGCTCTGTGGGGACTCCAAGGGTGTCCAGCTCTGCTGGATCTCCACCTTGGTGAATGAATTAAAACTCAAAGGAAAGATGAGCTTGGCTCTTCTTTTCTAAATAGGCCTTTGAGTACTTTCACTGTACTTTAATCACAGGAGCAAAGTTCATTCATGTCCTGTGGCCGTGGCTCATTTCCCTCCTGCAGACGATGGGAATGCCCCAGGGGGTTTGAAGGAAGTGAGCTGCTCTTGCCGAGCCTGGTTGAACACAGGTGGTGAGCAAATGTACAGGCAAGAAAGAAGTACAGAGACAAGGGGAGCGCAAGGGGGAGAGACAAAAGGGAGCAGAAACGAGCAGCAAGGAAAAAAGCCCATCAAGGAAGAAAGAAAAGGAACAAGATAAATAGAAGCTTGTGGCAGCTGCGTGATGACAAGCACTGGGGTGAGCGGACAGATACAAGACCCAGCAACAGTTGTGAACTAAAAGTTGACAAAGGCTCATTTCTTCCCCGCACTCCCACTTTACAGGACTTGAACTCAGGAAGAGAGAAAACCACAGACTCTGTGTCTGCTCAGCCTGACTGGGACATCCCTTAAGAACCAGCCAAAACCCAAAAGCGCTGTGATGTGTGACCGAGGGCCACGAAGAGCTCATGCAAGAGAGCAAATCCCAGGGGAGCAGTCCATTTCCCAGAGCTGGCTGGCTCAGAAAGAGGCTTCCAGGCCTCTGGGACGTTAGCTGTGGACACTGAAATGCTCACAAAGAATTAGCCCATAAATAGTGCATTAGCTCTGTCAACTGGACAAGCTCTCTCTTGTGGCTGGAAAGCCAAATAGCATTTATTTTACTCCATTCAGATATGGAGGAGAACCGTCCTGGAATAAATTAAACACCTTCTTTTCTTCTTCTTGTTCTTCTTCTTCCACCCTTTCTAAAACATTAAAACAAAAGGCAATACATGCTCTGCTGTTACATGCAAAAGCCAAAGCAAGGACATGAGCATTGCCTCAGGACTCAGAAGTGAACGTTAAGCCATTCCACTGCAGCAGAGAAACTGGTAAGAGAGAAGTGGCTCACAGCCAGCAGGATTTATACCTGCACAAGCAACACCCAGCGGATTTCCAGTCCATCACCATAACTGCTCCAAGCAATATATGCCTATTCATAGAGAACAGGGAATACAGACCTGAAATGCTGGATTTGCTTCTTTTCTTCATTAGTGCTTATTTTGACTTTCTCTCCCAAGTAAATGGGCAAGTTCCACTATCAGCAGCTTCAGAACTTATTTATTTGCCATGATGAAAAACTAATGTTCCCTTGCTATAGGCTTTATATTCAAAGCAGAAGGAAGAACATGGTTCAAGACTGCTAATGCAGCTGGCTGCTCCAAACAAGTCTCCTCTAAGGCTGGCTTTGATGCCAAACAAAAGAAATGGCTGAAGGTTTTTCCTCAAATAAAGTATCCTTTCATGAAACAGAACGTCCCTAATGGGAAGAGATGGGAAAACGTAAAAGTCCCAGTGTGGGCAATGTTCTGAAAAGCTGTCTTTAGATTTTCACTTAGTATGAACTACAAATCTATTTCCACAGTCCTATGGGGGGGAGCACCGAAGCCATGGAAGGTGCACTTCCCACAGAGAGCAGGAAATACCTTCCAAAGCAGCGCATCATTGCATAGAGAGGTGAAACACAAAGGAAACAGATGTTTGCACCAAGCATTCCTTGGTGCCCAGGTTTGCCTGACAAAGGGAGGTGGTTGCCTTCCTCCTAGGGGCTGTGCTCCCTCCCATGCTACCGTGCAGCCGCAGTGCTGGGTTCCTTTCAGCAGCAGGGAATACTGACTTCAGACTTGGTTTCCCAGCTCTTAAGCCAACACACAATCTTGTTCTTTTACATTTAATGGATTTTAAACAGTCAGGTTCCCTTCTGGCCCCAAATGCATATGTATTTCCTAATGTATTCAGCCTAAACTAACCCAGCTCCGATTCCTGAAAATATTTAAGGATGCACTTAATTTAAAACATGTGAACAGTCTCAGTGAGGTCAATGGGATTATGCGTGAATATAATGCTGCTTTCTAACAGCTCCCAGCCATCCTTCTCCTCCCCTATATCCCCAGACAAGGGCCAGGAAGACTCAGTAACAGCCAATTTTGCCCCAGAAGAGCTTTGTCCAAGAGGACAAAAGGTAAAGAGAAAACAGACCAGCAAAGCAATTTGCCCCAACATCAGAAAGTAAGTCACTAATACAGCCAAGATGAGCACCAGCAACCCAGGGTCCAGTGGCTTCAGTGTTCTAGGGGTACCATACGTTCACATCATAGCGTGCTGTAAAGCTTTAGCTACAGCAGTGTTTTAACTGCCCCTCTCCCCAAAACAGTCTTAAGAGGAATTAAAGGGAAGTGAGGCCTCATTAGATTATTGTAACAGCCTCCTCCAAACAAATACAAGCTAAAAATAGCACCAGAGGACAAGAGATCGCATCTCGCCAAGAAGCGGATAAGCCGCCCTTGCTGTAGGCACATAAAAGCAGGCCAGACACATGTTTACACTGGGTGATTTAGCGCATCTGAATTTGTCAAGTTGTTTGATAACTTCATACTCAAGAATGTTTTTTTTCCTCATTACAGAAACATCCTGGTTTCCAGTAAGAAGTGCTGCTGGCACCGGAATTACCCACATGCTGTTTTGTGCACAGTGGAAAGCAGAGGATTTTATCACACAGAAAGAAAAGCCGTAGATGGAGGGCAGTTTTCAATGAGTTTCTGGTGGGTCTCCCCTTCCCTTCTTCCACCCCTTAAAATGTGGCTGTGCCCATGCAAAATGGACAAGCTGGATCCTTTCTTTCCTGAGGCTCCCAGCTGCAAAGCAAATACGCAATGCCAGTGCAGTGCTATTCTTCCACTGCTGGTGCTCTGCAGGGAGACGGGATCCAATTTACCCCAGAAGCTCTGCCACCGTTTCAGCTCTACAGGAACACTCCTTTATCTGCATGAGGAATCCAAAGGACTTGAAACAATATGAGAAAAGGAAATCATTGTTTTAAGACACGCACTGAAATATCATTGTGTGGATGTACTTAACAGATGGGGAACGTGATGGCCAAATTCAGGCTCCCTGGGTTAGTGTCTGAGAACCAGCCTGTCCTGTCCTTTCTGTGGGTAGAAAAATAGGAAGGGGACTATTTGCAAAAGCTTCCTTACTGACATGAAGAAATCTTGGTGGCTGGATCCAGGGCCATTTGAGACCCTACCCCATGCCAGGGAGCTGCATTCAGGGATTTCACAGGGCTTGGACAGGAAGGGCACTACGTGCATGGCCATATTTCTACGCTCTCTGAAGAGTTCAGAAACCTCTGGGGATAATGTTCGCCTTAAAAACGGTAGTAAAAGACTCAAAATGCAGATGCTGCATCCATTTATACATTGACTAACAGTGGCTCTTGGCTTGCCAGGCTGGGATATTCATAGCATGCAGGGGAACAAAGTGCCCACTGGACACTCAAATTCAGTGAGGGCTGGATGCCTGGGCCCCTCTGGCTGCTGCTGGTAGACCTAGCCTAGGTACCTGTCCTTTCGTACAGGAAAAGAAGGAGGTCTGCATGTCCCATTAGTTCTTCCAGACTTGCCACCCCCCATACACTGGCAGGAATAAGGTGCCAAAATACCATTCTATTGCCAGCAATGCTGCTGCTGGGGAGTCCACCAAAGTGTCTCAGTAGGAACTGATCTGGATCAGAAGTATGGTTTGAAAGGAGAAATCCTGATCTTCTCCACCTTCTGCACTTCGAATCCCATCACACAGAGAACTCAGGCTGTGAGAATGGGATTCCTTACAGGTATAAATAAAAACATGTCCAATCAGCTAACAGGCCCAAGATCTGACCAGAGCTAGTCAAAGGAACCCCCAAAATACATACATTCCCTGCATCCATTTCTATGGCACCATTGTGTCTGCTCACGCAGATACCACCTATACTGCAATGCGGTTGCTCTACATACCCTTTTAGCTATCCTGGGGTGCCATGTCCAGCTGAGCCCACTGTACAAAACAACCCTGCCATCAACACCACACCACACCTGATCACCACAGCAGATGATTGTGAATGAGAACAGCTGTAAGACTTACAGGCCTATTTTGAAGGGCACTGTATTTCACACTTCAAGGGTAGACACTGGGTCTGCAGGGAGCACAGCAACTTTGAGGTTAGACAGCACAACCTCCATCTGCTTTGCAGAAGCAAATCCATGTGCAGCCCATCACCACTGGAAGAGCGAGCAAACAAGCTCCTGGCACCACAGCATAACTCATTCCAAAGATCTCTGCTGGTCCCAGCAGCCTCCTGGGAAAGGCTGTGTGTGGACACTGGAGCCCGTAGCTCTGCGAACAGCACACACATACCCTGTAGCCAGCCCCTTTGTGCTAACACACACATCACAAACCCACCTGAATTACTGCAACTGCAGGTGTCCTTCAGTACCAGAGCCCATCTCAGTACCTCCCTAGAACTCCAGGGCTAGCAAACACCCCCAACACACGAGGGACCAAATGGGGTGCATGGCTAACAGGACCCGCCACTTGCTGCAGATATTTGGACCCCCCTCCAGGAGATGCTGCACAGCCAACACTGGCAAAGAGATTAAGGGCAAGAGCTCCAATCAATCCTGCTGGGAGCTGGGAACCTACAACTCTACTATGGGGAGCTTTGAAAACACCAGCACAGGTTCATTTCAGGAGGGGGGTCAGGGATTCCCTCCTCCTCCTCCTCCTCCTCCGCCCTCTCCTTTGCTTCAGCAACACAATGTCGCTCTTTCTGCGCTTCCGAAAGGGTGTCTTGCAGGGCTCTGCATCAGAGATCAGGAGCCGTTTTGAAAGGAGGAACCCGCAGTTTGACCCCTGCTCTATTGAGAGACCTTTTGTGCCTCTGCAAAGCTCTCTGCTCCTCACTGGCCCCGCGGCCGGCGGAGGGAAACACTGCAGGAAGCACAGATTTATTCTGCCACTGACAATTGGGAGCAGCAGTGTCCTCTGGTGCCTTCATTGTCCAAAGGTGTTTGAGTGTAAAGCTCACACATAATAGCGACTTTCCAGAGATGCCAGTTGAAAAAGCCCTTTGGTGCTCGCCAGCCCTGCTGGGAATGCAAGACCTCAGGTGTCCAGGCTTATCTTCCAACCAAACTCATTCATTTAACAACCAACTCTGATTACTCCTTGTAGTTAAAAGAAAACCCCAAAACAAAGGCTCAGCGGCCGTGTGCTCCTCAGCCATTCAGCACTGCTGGTGTGGGAAGCAGGTGTTTTGAGGTCTGCATTCCCACTCCAGTCTGAAGAGGCTGGAATAAGATATCGCCTTTTGAAACGTCCACTACAAAAAGAAAGAAAGAGGCAGCTCACCATTGCTTTGCAGGCTGGGGGCAGGCAAAGGGCTCAGCTAATTCATAGCACAAGCTGGCTGAGTGCTGCCAAAGGCATTCCCACGGAAGCGTCTGCAAATATGGAAATGAATGTAGCTGAGTGGATTTACACCCTTTTTGCTTCTAATGGGCTTCCTGCAAGTGCTTGGGGAATGCACACCTTTCCCTGGGAACATCTATGTACTCGGTTTGCTGGTAAACAGGCGTTTACAATGGAAATGGCCAGCTCCACTGCCCTGCAATGACAAGCACCCATCAGCATCCCGCTCTGTTGCTGAGGCACTGAAGACTGGGAGTGCGTGGCTGGCTCAGGTGAACTGCAGCCACTCAGCTCTGCAAATCCTCACCTGATGTTAAAATAATGTTCTCCAAAGTGCGAGCTCTTGGCTGGGGGAGAAGACAAACTTGCAAAGGGAAGATTTGAGTAGGAGCAAAAGACGTTTGTCATCGCAGCTTGAAATCTTCCAAGCACCGTTCAGGGTGCCAGTGTGACCTCTGTTCTACCCTCATAAATGGTATTAATTGGTATTTGTTATGCAGAAGTAATAAAGGAAAGGCTGATGAGAGGGTGCTTGTGGTGACACAGGCCTGAAGGCTCTGCTCTCCCAGGGCTCAGCCTGCTTTCGGCGCTGCACCAAATGCTTGGCAATGGGAGTAGCTGGGCAGGTACTCTGAAATTGCACCTGAACATGGTGCTGCGCTGCTTGCTCTATGATGGCTCTTTGAAAACACGCCCTGGCCACATGGCAAACATGAGTGGCATTTCCTGGGCCTTTGTTTTGGTTTTGGGTTTTTTTAAACAATGAATTTATTCCACCAGAAAACTACAATCTCCTCTCCCTTTTCTTAATCATCACCTGATCAGCAAACATGGGGCTAAAGCACTGCTCCAGCTCAGCTGCCTTCTGTGCTGTAGCATCCTCTGGGCATTTGACAAAGGCTCCTTGTCCTGCTCTCCCTACATATGGGATAGCCGGGCAGTGCCCACATCAGTGCTGGATGAGCCCAGTGCAGCCCCACCACCCAGGTAAGAGAACAGCATGATGTTCAGCTCAAAATGGCCCAGACAAACTTCTCAGCATCTCTGGCTATTAGCTGTGCCTCAAGCTATCAAGCCTGCAAGCCTCACAGTGCAATGGGGCCCTTCCGAAATGCATATTCTCTCTTAGCCCTGCTATGTTAAGATAATAGCATCCCCCCACCTCCCTTTTTAATAAAGCTGCCAGTTTTAAAGATGCATCACAGTAATTTCTTAAAAGCTACAGGCCATCAGTGCTGCCTAAGTGCTCTTTCCTCGGAGTATGGCACCGGGGGACTGCAAAGAACTCACTCGCAGGCTAAAAATATTCCCACCTCATTATATACTCTGGTGGGTTACTCAATAATTACACTTATTAGATCCAAAGGTAATTACCATTTTACTAGTCAGGTCTCCCTTTTGTTAATACATAAAGTCAGCCACCTCACCATTACTTATCAGTAATGTTCGCCCTGCACAGTCAGGGGGTCATCTGTTCTCATGTCACCATGCAAGGAAGGTGCTCATCCCCCCAGTAGTCACTTCTAAACACCTCCTCATCCTCTTCCCACAGGTGTAAGGCTCATATGAACCCAATGTGAGTGTCAGGAGATGAAGGCTCCTCTCCTTTGGCTCCAGAGCAGAGACATCTGCCAGAGAAGCATGCTGCCTGCAGTGAGCACTTCATATCCCAGGTGATGCCTTCACTGTGACACATATGAAAGCACAGTGGCAGCTCTCCGTGTGCATGCAACACTGGAGTGAAAAGGATCCATCATGCACCCATCCTCACCATAAGGTCCCATCAGGACCAGAACCACATCACCAGAAGTTCCCTACAAGCCTCGAAACCTTCAGGAGCTACTTGCAGCAGCAAGCTGGCGACTCGTGTTTGGATTCAGGCTATGAATAAGTGTTTCTATTACACGCGGTGGCTAGCTGAGGCCATTCCTACCTCCTGCATGTTTACTACCATGGCTATGCCAGAGCTGCTCCATCAGCTACCAGCCAAACAAGCCTACAGAGAAGGAAACAGCCACGTCGGGGGCTTGACATCCCCTCTGCCAGGACTGCTGCAGAAATCACTCCTGGTGAGTAGCAGCGATGTTTCTGGCCAGCCCAGCCAGATCAGGAGCAGAACATCTGTCCATGGCATTAAGTGCCTTGGACCATTTTTACCCCCAGGGGTCACCAGCTCAGAGCTTCTTCCACCCTCCAAAGCAGAGCCATCAGTTTGGTGCCTGCCTTTACTTTGGTCCTCGTGTTGCTGTTTCATGGGATGGGTTTCTAAGAGCCGATAGAGGGAAAAGGCTGCCACGCTGCCAGCAGAAAATATGCAGGAATGAGAGGTCAGCAGTACAGTCCCCCTGAAATCCCAAAGACATGTTAAAGGCTTTATTGTTTGACATCTAAAATGGGGGGCTGCTTTGTCTCTTCTCTCTGCATTTAAAGCTACATTCACTTTTGGGGTTTTGTCCAAGTCTGATCAGTTACCAAAAGGCATTTGTATTCTCCCCACAGTCATTTCCGGGAGGAGTAATTAATTTATGTTAATTTGGAGAGGAAAGGCACGGCGATGAACTTTTCAACTAATCCAGAGATAAATGGTAATACATTAAACACTTGCTAGTGATAAAAAGATAAGGCACATAAGTTATGATCTTTCCACCATAAAGTAGGGCTTATTGAAAGAAGCAAATTATTTTGAGTAGTTTCAATCCTTTCAAATAATCCAACTTAAAACAATAGTCCATTTTTAACTTGTCAAGCTAAAATGCTTGCTCTTTCCAAGCCACATCATCTTCTGTTCAGTGTTACCGGGAATCCAGAAGCAAGAAATTCCCTTAACAACTCCAGACTGGCTCTGCCATAGCTACACATGGGAAATATTGAGGGGCTGGGTTGGATGCAAAGGAGAAAGAAGGAGAGGAAACCAGGAGGATTTTATCTTCCACTTAGTACCTTACATTCCCGTTACCGGTCTGAGATGCTTTTTGACTTTTTCTTATAAAATGAAAATCCATTTGCAGCAAATAATAAGTATATTTTTGGCAAAAGCTACTTCTTGCTCCAGGAATGTTTGGAGAGAACATTCTGATGCACTGTAGGAACACACCAATATTGAGAGGCCTGAGTGGTAAACACAGAATCACAGAATTGTTTAGGTTGGAAAAGACCTTTAAGACTATTGAGTCTTAACCTAGCACTGCCAAGTCCACCATTAAACCATGCCCTCAAGTGCCACATCTACACGTGTTCTAATACCTCTAAGGGGTGGTGACTCAACAGATTTCCAGTCCTTGACAACCCTTTCAGGGAAGAAATTTTCCTAATACCCAATCTAAACCTCCCCTGGTGCAACCTGGGGCCACTTCCTCTTGTCCTATGGCTTGTTACTTGGGAGAAGAGACTGACCCCCACCTCCTCTGAGGTAGAGGAGAACATCACTTGAATTCCTGATCCCTTAGCCACTCATCCCATGGCCCTGAAGACTCCCTTGGTTGCCCTCAGACTTCTTGTTGCAACTTCATTGCTGCCTGCCTGAAAACTCCATATTGGGTAATAATCCGAGGGCTGTACCAGGGCAGGAAGCTTTCTCTTCACATCTTTAACCCAGGCCCCAGGGAGGCAGCAGACTTCCCTAAGAAGTGGGTCTGCTCTGTTCCCTTCAGAAGGGAGCCTCCAATGACAATGACCCATCTTTTTTCTTCATGGAAGCAGTTCTGGCTACAGGGTGCAGCCAACACTGGCTGCTCCTCCTCAGTGAGAGGTTATCCAGCACTGAGGGGACGTTTTTCATTGTGTTTCACTCTCAGTAGAACAATAAGTGAAACATGGAAATTATTTCTGAAATGTCTTCCTCTAAAAATCCATGGCATTCCACCCAGCTCCAAGCAGACATCCCTTTCTGCTTTTTCCAAGCCTGGCATCCCTGTTTTGTGTTGACACAGATGTAAAAGAGCCAGGACAACTCTTACTTTCTTGTTTTAAAACAGTTTTTCCTGATTCAGATGGAGAAGGGGGTGAGGAGGAGAACAGGGTTCAGACACATGAACCACATCTCAAAGCTGGTAAACCCCAGTAATCCCATGGAGTCACAGCTCTGCCACTTGAGCCTATTTGCTGGACCAGGACCTGGCTACAGTCTTGCCCTTACGCCAAAGACACCCGAGGACATGTTCATTAAACACTTTGGTGGTGCTGTGGCTGCAGTCCTAAACTCCGAAAGTGCACAAATGAGGAACAAGGGCTTGATCATGCCAAAGCCAAACGACTTTGTGCAATGAGATGGAGAGCATGGACACACCTACAGCTGGTTACTGCAGGGAGAGCCAGAGAAGAAAAGCACTGGGAAGGAGAAGCATTGTACAGCAGGAAAAATTCACTTTTACAACCTCTCTACCCCTCCTGCCCCAATAACACCAAGGTATCCGTTAGCTCATTTAAATCTCTCTTCCTGGGGTAAAAACTACATTACTGACAGCATGCATAGGAAATGGAGACAGAGCAAGGGGAACAGCTACTGAATCAGCTGTGCTGGGAAGGAAGGGCAACAACTGTCTCCCAAAACCATCCCAATCCAGATACGGAGCAAAGCTCTCACTGATCACCAGACACCGCTGCAAGCCGTGCAGCAGTTAGCTAATCTGCAGCATGTAAAGACAATCACAGGTTGGAACCACGCAGGTAAGTTAAGCCAGCAGAAAACACACCCCAGATTTGGTCTTTACTCCACCTAAACCAGGCTCCTTTGGCATTACATAGACACACATGCGCTATTCCAGCCCAGAAATGACAAATCTGAAGTTGATAGACTGTTTACAAGAGGAGACCAAGCTCTGAAGTAATTGCTGGCAAATTACCATGAGGAACATTATCAAGCAGCAAGGCACAACCCCTTCCAGAGAGGAAGATACAATGTTTGTGCTGGTGTCTCCTCAGGGATATGGTTTAAACCCCCCTGAAGGCTGCATTTAGAGCAAGATCTCAGGGTTGGGATTTCAAGGTTCTCTTCACACAGTGTTATTTGTCAGGGGTAACAGCTCGCTGGCAGCGCTTTCTGGGCTCTCTCTCCCCAAAATCAAGTCACTTTGTGCAAATGGAAAATTACCTGAGAAATCAGGCAGGCGTTTAACAAGGGATTGGGATCCCCAGAGGAGCAGTTAGGCGTACAGAGCCAACGTCTTCCCAGTGGAAACCCTGGCAAGGCACAGCCAGATTGAGATCAGATTCATAAATGCTCTCTGATGTCTGTGCAGTCCTTCTAGACTTGCCAGCCTCAGCAATCAGGGAAACAGGTCCCCAGAACATCAGCAGCTTTCCTGGCAGCAGGAATCACTTGCATCCTTCCACCCGGTGCCTAATGTCCTGTCCAGCTCGTGCTGCCCTCTCTCCTACCTGCATCTCTGCTACTTCCCCTCTCCAAGAGCTTTGGAGATGCTCGACACCTTCCCCAGCTCCTCACCCCAGCAAACATGATGGACATCCCTCAAGAAACTCAGAAGCTTTTATCAATCACTCTATGAAATGAGCTTCACTTCTGCAAGACAAAATACTGCAAGGAGGCAGCTGGGACTGGGCAGCCAGCACTGACCCTCTGAGCTGGCTCATCCTCCCCATCCATCACTCAGTTTCTATCAATTTCAGCAGAGGTTTATCAAAGTGGCCTCAAGGATCCTGGCAACTGTCAACACTCTTGCCACCATTAGTTCACTGTCCTCTTCCCACTGCATTTTTCATAGTGCTACACAAACCTGCCACATTTTAGAGCTGTTTACAAGTGAGGCAAACAGCTTTATTAATTATTTATATTTATTTATATTTATCCACTTCATATTATTAATTATATATTTGTATAATGTAGAATTATTAATAACAAATGAATATATTGAGTACATAGATACCCTAACTGTATATTTGTTTGTCTTTATTCTGGGTCAACAGAGGGACAAATCCACAGCAGTGAGATGTCAGATACATCTCCAGAAGCAAGGCAAAGAGACAGCAGCGCCGTGTGACTTAGAAAAAAGGCTCCCCAGGTTTCCTGTTCAATCCACAGGGCTTCTGCACGCTCTGTTGCTGCTGGCAAGGGACAAGGGAACAGGGAACAGGAATTATTCCCCCCAGTGACTCCTGGTTGCAGCCTGGCTCCCCCATTGGAGGAGCTGCAGAGTCATTTAGGTAAAGAACTCATCAATGATTTATGGTTTCTTCCACAGGGGAGAAGGAAAGAACTGCCAACAAGCAGCAGCTGCCCTCCAGCGAGGCAAGCGGCAGGGCCAGCGCTCAGATCTCTTTGCAGATCACCAGTGCAAAGTGATCACTCAAATCACTGGTGATCAATGCAGAGGCACGGCCACGAGCCCCTCTGAAGGCAGAAAGCTCTCTCTTCACCCTTCATTTGCCCTCCCAAGAAGATACTTTTCAGACTTCTTTGAGTTCCCAGCCCAAACCTGTTCCTTAATGGAGAGCTTTACGAGCAAGGAAAGCATCAGTGCCAACAGGAACAGGACAAAACTCTCCTGACATGACAGCCAAATGAGGAACATGCAACACAAATGATTCTTAATGCTAAAACAATAATTGCAGAGCCCAAGCAGGCAGATGTAGGGTTCCCTACAAGGCCAACCCAAACTTCTGGTTGCTTCTGGGAGCCTTCTGAGGTTCCATGATCTCAAATAAATAGCACAGCCATTGAAAACCTATCACCAGCTCCCCTGGCAGCCTGCCTGCAGAAAGCAGAAGCTTGTAAAGAAGGTTTTGAGCTCCAGCTGGCAGACACCAACCAAACTTGAGCGTGTTTGTAGGGAAAGTTGAGGGTGACACGGCTGGCTTCTGTGGTTGGGAACCAGAGCAGCTTTCCCTGTCTTTTGAATACACCAGAAGTGAAATTCAGGGTCTTCAACCTGCACCCTGAAGATGAACTGGGTCCTCCTGCCCCCAGAGACCTGGCATGAAAGCGAAGGCAGGATGCCCATGGGGAGGGAGGGCTATTTCCTTGGGTTGCCTCACGAGTATCACAGTGGCAATGATGGTGACCTGGCAATTTAAATTAGGACAGACAAGGACTTTTCTTAGAAGAAATGGGATGCTGTTTTTAGAGCATGTAGGACAGCCACTGTAAACAGCAAAATTTCTCCACAACCATAAAACCTCACAAAACCCCCAAAACCACAGGCAGGAAATTAAAGAGAAGTCAGAGGAAAAACACCACCAAACAATTACATCCCTGTAGGGATTATACTGGGAAAAGCTAAAAAAGAACAAAGACCTTGATCTTTCAAACACTGGGCCCGTGCTCAGCTCTGCCTGCGGGAGCGGTGGAGGCAGCACTTCAGACTCCAGCAGGCCGGCTGCTGCCGGGTGAGACAGGGCACCTGGGATCGACAACGGGACGGGAGACAAGAGGACCCATGAGAGCCCCTCTATTTCTGGCTTACTCTTTATTAATTCCCACACTGGAATTGAGTCCAAAGCGGCTGATGCCGCAGGCTCATTACACTTGCCTGCGTTTCTTTCCACCCCTCAGCCTTCTTTTTCTTTCTCTCTAACGCAGCTCTGTAGTAGGGTTTTTATTTTAGCTAATGAATCCCTGCCCACGCATGCGAGAGACTCCAAAACACCCACAGACCAGAGGCAGGGGAAGGAAATGCCGGAATTGTTTGTTGAAATCTGGCAGAGGCTCCTTTTCTGCGAGGGGCCAGAGGAACACAGTGTTCTCCAGAGATCCTGAGCAGGCTGAGGTCAGACACTGGCTTCTGCCACAAGGCCTCAGCGCTAGGAAGGGGATTTTTTCCTGCCTTTCTGCAATTACATAATGTCTTTTCCATGCCTTAGGTTGGCCGCTTCCAGATTGCTGGAGCGCGCTCCGAAACGCCACACTCCACGGCTTTAGAAGAAAAATAATACAGAAGAACCACCACCAACCCCCCTTAAACACAACACACTTCTGCTCATATAAAACTGCAAAGCCTCATTTCCTGCCGCAGTCCCGGATTGTAACAGATGGAGGAAAGGGGAGGGGGAAGGGCTTCGCTTCTTCCTTATTTCATTTTTCCATATTATCCATGTGTTGGCAGCGCCTTGCTGTCACAGAGTGGTGGAAAGTTCATTTACGGGAAACCTTCCGAAACTGGAGCAGCTCATAAAACTTTTAATGCAGACCTGGTTAAAAAATAATGACATGAGACCTGAAGGGTTTTCGGCTCAGTTGGGGAATGCGTTTTTGGTCTATTTCTACACTTTGAGCAAATGATGATATTAAGAGTTATTTTAACCATTAAAAGCAAGAAAGAAGAAGAAGGAAAACCCACCTAGAAGGGCAAAGCAGAGATGTAGTGAGAGCTCAAGAAGTGAGTGAAGTTTCCTGGGTTTTGTGACCCAGGCGAGGCAATGAAAGGGGCCTTACTCTATGTTCCCTAAACCCTTTTACCCACCCTTACCTATGGATGAACTTCTTAGCAAGGCCTTTAGCTAACACTGACCAAAAGTAAAGCAGCCATGAGGCAGGCTGGAAGTTTACAGGCAAAAGATGAAGATGGTTTGGATGGTGGAGCAGAATCACAGGCATCCAAGGACCGATGCGCCCTGCACCAAATTGCAAGCTATGCTTCCAGTCGGCCACAGCCTGGGGAAACCCACTTACATCTGGATCCCCAGGATTACTTTGGCACCAGATCTCTATCGCTTTGAAGGCTTCAAGCAACTTTTTCTGGTCTCAAAAATGATTCTGTTCCCCATCCTGCTTGAAAGGTGTGAGCACCTGTGGATCTGAAGGGTCTCAGAGCACGAGGAAACATCTGCTCAAGATGCTCTTCTCTTCGCTTTCCACCCCTGATCCTCCATGGCTTCTTTTCTCTATGGCTTTTCTGTCCTTCCCCTGCTTTTTATGCAGATACCTGAGTGCACAGAGCATGGGATCAGTAAAAGTGGATTAGCAATGAGAATGTATTAGCCTAGTTTGAGTATCTGAATAGATGGAGCAACCTGGAGACTCTTGGACAAAACCGCAGTAGGTTCTGCAACAGCCACAGGCCTAAATGGTGCAGCTGCTCTAAATCCACATGGTCCACGCTTTGGATGAACCTCCCAGATAAACCCCTCAGGTAAGGAGCAAAGTCAACCACCACCCTGGAAGGGGCAGAGCAAAAAAGAACGGGAAACAAGAGAAAGCTGGCCACAAACAGCCCATTCTGTCCTCCAACGATGGAGCACAGGCATTTTCTACATAACTTGGACTGTACGAACAGGAAATCTGTGTACTAATGTATTCCCACAGCCACGCACACGAGGGGTCTGTGTGCCTCTGGAGTGCCTACAATGAATCATTCATTGTCCTTCCTCAGGCTTTCCAGTAGGAAGAAGCTACACATTTGACCTTATAAAAAGCAGTAATTTAGCCTGGTAAGATGCAGCCAGTAGTAACCCTGGCCTTGCTGGCAGCCTAAGCTACACCGGAGAAGATAGGGGCTGCTGCTGTGCCGCCAAGAGCCGCATCAGTGTTTCCATATGAAATTACTACTTTCAAGGCTGATACAAATGAGCCAAGAAAGAAAAGAAACAAAAGGAATCTGGCCCCAAAAGACTTTTCCTTTAAAAATACATGAAATATAGAAATACATTAAAAATATAAAAATATGCTGCAGGTTTTCATCTCCAATAGAAAAATCTAGAACTGGGCATTCTTGGTTTACATCTTTGTTCCACGTGAAGAGGACTCCTGTCCTCCTCGTGATCATTATGGTGCTTTCTCCAAAAATTGAATAAAAAAGTTAATTTTTTGATAGAAAACAAGGTAACACCATTGAGACTAGCAGAGGTCAGTAGGGCTAAATGGGTAAGACAGACTGGAAGTGCCTGTCTGTACATCTAGTAACTTATCTCTTCTAACATACTTGTTCTGTCAGTGGCTGCTACGGTATCCGTGAGTCCTTTTCAGCAACAAAAGCAATAATTAGGATTTCTAGAAGGAATTACTCATCCCAGGTGAGTTGATTTTCATTCTCTGCCATGGAAAAGAGTTAAAAAGACGGGTCAGTGGTTCAGACCATCTGTCTACCACATCTCTGCTCCTTCTCAGATTTCCTGTGCAACCCTGAGGACACTTGGAGGATGTTTTTGGCAAGTTAGTACAGAACCTGAAAACCCAGCCAAGTCCCATGCACGTCCCTGGATGCCCAGATGCTGCCAGAAATGGAGTGCATGTGCTGTGACTGGCCTCATATTCCTACTGGTAAACTGGGGATAGGAATGCTCCTCATCCAACAGATGCGTGAGGAGCAGAGACACATCACTTGGGAATCCTACACTGATAGAGGCAATGCGAGTATATCAGACAGACAGAAAGTGGACATCACACCAAAAACTTGCCCCTTCCTAGCTGATCCAAGGTTGGAGTCAAGACGGTAAAAGGGATAAGCCTGCAGACCTCACCCGTGCTTGCTGAGAGCTGCTGAGAAGGACAACGTTTTTTCAGGCTCCAAACCTGAACATCTTGTGTTTCGTGTAATCTCATTGAAAATATTTTGATTTATGATCTCAATTATCCGTTAACTGAAATCCCACATCTCAGATATCATGAAATTAAGCAATAATGAATAAGAAGCTGTGCTGTTGAGGCACTTTACAGAGTGATTCATATTAAATAAGAGACTGTGTAGCCAATATAATAGTTTGCCAGATTAACACATGCCTCGCTGAGTAGTAAATACTTTTGTTTGTGGCTGCTTTGGAAACATCACTGAGTTCAGTAATTAGCAAAGTGTGAGACTAACAAAGCATAAAAGAAAAAAGAAGGAAGAAAAGAAAAACTTTGGGTATGAGCAGAGCTTGTGCCTTATCCAAGCCTGAAGGAGAATGTAAAGATTTAATTACAGCTAATGAGAACGCATTTCAAAGCTGCAAAGCTTTTTTTTTGGAGCTTAATAATGCGGAGAAGGAAACACTGAAGTGCGATGCTCCCATGGGGGGCAAAGGGTGTTTCTCTGGGAACGCATTCAAAACCCAAAGGGAAGTGCAGAGTGATCCAGAGGCCAAAGGGGAAAGGCAAATCCTGCCATGAGATGGTCACTTCTTTTCCAGCTTTTCCAGATTAAAATTCCTCTGGAGCTCTTCTGAGAGTTACTGCATCAGGCAAATCTTATGGTAAGCAGAGAACCTGAAAAACTGTCCCCCAAGGAGCCGACATGGCTTGCAGAGCCATCTCTGCCAATTCTGTTTACTTATGAGATATTAATGCAGTACTGATGACAGATGCTGGTTTTGAAAGCACTGGAGACCAAAGACCTCTGTAATTCGTAAGGGGCAGCCAGCCCATTCCGAGTGCCTGGCTAACACTGTGAAGGCCAAAGCAGCCCGTAACAGCAAGTCTAGTCCCCACACACATTATGACCTTGCCTGAACACCACACTTGGGTCCCCTTTGATGCCATTGCAGCTCAGCTGGGCTCAGTGCTCAGTTCCTGCAGGCAGTGACCATTAGCTGGCGTAAACATATTCCAGTGCTTCAATTCAGGCCGCATGCAGACAAATGGCATCCTTACCAGCCACAGGCACATAGTATCTATCCTGGACTTTGCTCCAAACCTCAAATTAAGCTCTAAGGCTTAAAGCCCAACCATATTTCCTTCCATTTGCATTCTCTTCCTATTGCTCTTGTATTTTGAGTTCTAATGGCATTTTCAATTTGAGATCTCACATCCCGATTTGGGACCAAAAGATATAATTGGATGTTTGCGAACTACTCTTCTCTAAGCTTTCAACTCTAAGAACAAGTGTTGACACATCAGCAAGATCAGAGTCCCAGCTCACATTGAAAATTGTCTCAAACCAACTCCTATCCTTTATTTCCACAAATGTTAGAAAGCCTTCTTACGGGCAAATATGGGATACAGAACCACATTTCCTTCTGATGGCGCATGTGAAGAAAGCCTGAGGTGGTGAATAAAGTTAGGAGAGAGCACACCAGGGGAGGATACCTGAGTCTGGCTTGACCTTGAGACACTGTACATGATGTTATGCAGATCAGATACCCTCTATGATCACCAACCTTCTGTTGGAAAAGGGAACCCAACTGCTTACACACCCCTCCCAGGTGGAAGGGAAAACAGAAGCCATAATCAGTATTTGTGAAAGGCACACAGATCTACTTATCTCAAAGCGCTCTAAAATCACACCATATACACACAACTCAAGGATCAAAACTGGTAGGAAATGTTCCTGTACAAAGGAGTCAACCACCCATTCACAAAAACATGGATCACTTTGTACCTGGAAACTACCAGATGAATACTTTTCCCGCTGAATGCTCCAAGGTATCTCACCAAATCTTTGAATGACTTTGTTGCTTGAAGTTTTGCTGCATTGTCTGAGCCTATGTCAATGAATGCCTTACAAACAGTGAATTTCAGATAGCTCACAGTCAAATTTAGAAATCCATTCCATATTGAATATAGAAGCCCCAGTACTGCACGTGTTCCCCATTTTGGTGGCTATGCAGTAACAGCTTGCCTTGCATCACAGGAAACATGCGATGTAGAGTTCATGCTCGGAGATAATTTGAGCAAACACATCTCTCTTGCTTAGAGAAAATCACACAGCAGAAATACCACTGTTGGAATCATCACAGAAGGATAAAAAAAGCTACAGAAAAGGTAAAAAAACCCCACAAGCCAACCCAAATATCATTCAAACAGAACATTCAGGCAAAAATAGTCACAAGCTGGTTTGCCATTTGGTTTCCGGCCCCAGTTTACTGCGTATGAGGTGTTGAGTGAGCAGAGGAAATTAGTTACATTTTTGAGGGTTTGACACAGCTTAAGGAATAATTTTCATGACATCAGCAAATAGTTTGATTTGGAATCCAAGCACAAAATTCAATACACGAGCAAGCCCTTGCTGGGGTGAAAAAGATCATCCTGCAGGTGTGCAGAACTTCAAATCCAACCCTTCCCACTCTGCAATATGAAGAGCAAAGGTTATTTAAAGCCTGTAATCTGCAGGTTTTTATCTTATTATGGAAGGAAAAGTAGGCTCCCCAGAGCGCTGGTTTGCAGGCTGGAGCTTGAAGTGTTATCTTTGTCCATCATTTTTAGCCGCACAGTGGACCAGTAACAGCTATTCCAGCCAAATACCTGATGTTTGTATGACACATGGGCATGTGCAATGACAGACATTGCATATAGGAATGCACTGCATGGTGTGCTTCAAGGAATGGATTTACTGAATAGCATTACAACAGCAAAGCACAAGCATCACTTGGGGTAGGGGCAATTTGGTTTTGGCAATATATGGCTCCATTAAGTGATGACTTTGGAAAATCCCACCTCTACATAGCATCGAGAGGTAACCTCTGGTTATATAAGACTCCCAGGAGGCTCAAAACCCAGCAACAATCCCTATCATATTCATACAATAACCTGTACTAGAGACAGTGATTCAGAGCAGCTTCTCTGATGTATCCATCTGTTCAGCCACCCTGTCTGGATATGGCTGCAGAAACTGGAGTCAAGGCAATGTAAGAAACGAAGCTCATAAAAAGCCAAGAGCTTTGCTTAAGAAATGGCCAAAATCTTAGGACAGGACTCACACCCTGAGCTCTCTTTGAAACCACAGATGTTGACTGGCTGGATTTTTGTGCACTTGCTTGCTCTGCCTTAGGACAAATATATTTAACAACAGTTTTTTCTTGCCAACAAGTTGCTATTAACATCCATGGGCAACCCCCTCCAATTTATTGGTAGTCTAACACTATGTGCAAAAAAACCCCAAAACAACAACAAAAAACCAAACACAAAACCACACACAAACCCCAAAACAACCAAAACCCCCAAGTTAGACTACAAAAATAATGAACTGCCTTCCCAAAGGCACCCTGTGCATGCTGCTGCCAGTACAGTCCCAGTGCCACCAGCAGTCCCACAGCAAGGCTGCTCAGTCAAACCCAGTGATGGCCCATATGCAGCTCCCACCATGAGCACACAACGTGCATCTACAGAGCTGAGCTGATGGTCCATGAGTCCATCCTTGCTGCTGGGATGTTTTACACACCCACATTCCCCAAAAAGGTCAGTTGGAGATACAGTATGGAGCCTTCACACCTCAGCTCAGCAGAGAGCTGTGTGCTGAAGAGATGGGTGTCTAAATACTGAAGAGCTTAGCAACAAATGCTAGGTACATAGCGCAGGTAAATCATTTAACAACTGCTCTGTGTTTATTAGCCAAAGCAAATATTCACAGTGTGATATGCCAAGAGCAAAAGGTGTTATTTTACTGTTTGAACCAAGCAAGAGCTCTCTACTCAAGCAGCATTAACCTTATTTTCTGTCACAACTGTGGAGAAAAAAATGATACTGCACCAAACTGGTGCCTATAATCCAGCTGTCCCTGAAGAGAGAAGCTACCTCAAGTGAAGAACACACTTTGATTTGCTTATACTTTCCTGCTTTGCTCTGGTGTGCACTTCAAGTAGGTGTCAGTCTCCAGGAAGCTCAGAAATACAGTGTCACCCTCTTAGAGCTCAAACATCTCACAGTAACACACTAAAACCCCTCCTGTTCCAAGAGCTTACGAGGTTGAGCAGGACTTGAGCAGGACTTGTCCGTCTGTTGCTCAAGTGTGAAAATAATTACTCCTGTGGCCCTTTACTTAGTTCCGTTCTGCTCTTTATTATAAGTATTGTAGCTCATTAGCATAAATTATCTTGTCTGAGAAGTACTAATGCAAAGCCAAATATCCACATAAAACATGGAAATGAAGAGTCTGAAATCTATGTGCAAAGCTACATTTCCCAAAGCTTCTGTGGGTGCTAAAGCCACCTAGGTCTGGAGACTCTGGGAAAAATCCTTCTGGTTTTGGTGTCCGCAACAGCCCACCCAAGCAATCCAAACAGATGATTTTATTTAGGTATTGAAGAAGAAAAACTCCAAGCTCCAGACAAAACAAAAGCCTCACGAGGCTGCAGGAAGGTGGATGGGAGAGCACTCTGCCATGGGAGTAGGGCAGTCTCTGTGGAGAGGGAAACGGGGCTTTCAAGCCCCTCTGCCCAAGGAGAAGCACTGTGCACCTCTTGGGCAGATGCTGTAACCACAGACAGGCCAATCCCACCACAGGCTGTTTTAGAAAGAGAAGGCCATACCCTCTTCATATTTCGTGTTAGACCTCTACGAACTGACCTACGCTATGAACATCAGGTGCTTTAGCCCTGACAAGAGAACTTAGGACATACCCTTTTTTGAAGCCTTCATCACTGGCACACTTAGATGTCCCCACATGCTGACCACTGCAAATTCTATTCATGTGGTGCACGTACTGGAGGGCAACAACAAACAGTTTTAGGGCTACAGCTTCTTGAGACTCCAGATCCTTCCAGTTAAGAGCTACAAAGGTCTCTTGTACCTTAAAAGAAACTTTGCAGATACAGATCATAACCACCATGAGCATCACGACCACACTGCACAGTGTGACGGCTCGCTTCACCCTTCCACTGAAACACCTTGAGATGCAGAAGAACTGTCTCTTCTCTGCGGTGGTCCTCACATGCAGCCATCACACCACTGAGGGTCCTGCCCCACTGACTGCTGTACTATTTCCTCAAGGACTTAGTCCTCAAGGCTGGAACCTCCCCATGCAGAGGTAAACTCTGGCAGCAGCTACTTAACCTTTCATTTCCATGAGAGCAGCAAATCTGGGCCAGATCACAAGATAAAATATGGGACCGTGCCTCTTAACAACACCTTGAAAACATTTTCTATCAGCTACAGGGTATGCTTTCTGTACAACCACGTATGGAAACCATGGCAGGAAAGGCTCAGCACTTGGGCTTGCCCATTGACCCTCCAGCGTGTTTTACAAGGTGCAAGCACAAAACCTGTTGACTTCTTGGCCCCTTCCTTTACGGGCTGGCCCATTGCTGCTAATCAGTCACCCAGTAAAAAGAAAAGGAGCTGGTCTACGTGCTCGGAGGCTGGCGCGCACGTAATTAGCTCACTGACCTCGGCCGCTGGACGTGAAGGTTAAACACAAGAGCGGATATGAACTTTGGACGCTCATCAAAGATACACTTGGTAACAGGGGGAATGTTTAGAGAGGAGATAAACATAATTGTGAGGAAGGTCAGAGCGGGAGATCCTAAAATGACCGTTCCCACAGAGCCCCCCACCTGAAGGAGTGCTACCCATTGGGGCAACAGCATGGGGGCTTCATTGCAGCCATTCACTTGCTATGATGTCTGAAGCGACACACTATACACTTCTAGAACTCCTTTTCATACTGAAGCTAAGCCAAGAGCAGGCAACATTTACATTGCAAGAGATCTGCATGACTGGCATCTTCCTGCATGCTCTTTACTGCTACCAGTTGCATTTTTGTGTGCGTGCGTGTCTCTTCTCTATCGATTTGTTGCTTCTGCTGGGACATGCAATGAGTTTCGACTCAAATGAATATGAGCTGAGTGGTATGCAATGTCACGACTGTGCTGTTAATGATGAACAAGAGCAGCAGCCCTGAGCCTTCATAGACAGGGCAACACTCGAGAGCTGGCCCATGTTTAGAGGTGCTGGTGAAAAGTCACAATGTCAAAAAGTAGAATGAAAAAAATAGTGTATGTGAGGGGAAATCTATGCTTGCTTTTTGGGTTCCAATTTGGGTTTTGTTTGGGTTTCTTTGTCTGTTTTAAGTAAAACTAACAAAACACAATTAAAAAAATTAGGCTAAACTTTGACAAAAAAAAGGGGATTTGGAAAAAAGTTTTTCTTTCATTATTTATCATCTCATTGAAACAAATGTTGCCTTACATTAGTAAATGCTCAGATACAGGAATAGGCGCACAGGAGGTTCTTGACTTTCAATCCTCAAACAGGAAAATGGTGTGAACAATGCACGTATAAACTCTTCCCAGCAACTCCAGTAATGGGACTCAAACAAAGTAAGGCTGTTCTGAATGACTGTCTGATAGGAAAGAGGACAAGTGTTTCAATCTGATATATTTCAATGACTTTACCAGCCTAAAAGCTCTTCCTCTAACAGAGGCCGTGTCTGGCACAATGTCTTTATCTGATCCTTTATCTGTACAGAGGAAAGAGTGCCAGGCCCATTGCTTCCTATGAGCATACGTCATTGTGGTTAATATGTAACATCCCTCATTAGGTCTTCATATACAATGAGGGGTTGACGTGATGCTCTACATGTTCATTCTCCTCTAACATCAACTCTGAAAGCTTCCACCAGCACCAGCCCCACCTTGAACCGATGCCATCTCCAATGCTCTGTGAGAAATGTTAAGCTCTGGCTTGCAGGAGCTCATGCTGCTTCCCACTTCAGTCGGAATCTAAATACAGGCTAAAATAAACAGGTTACAGCTTGTATCATCACTGCATCATCCTGTCCTAAATGAGTTTTTACGCTGGAAAACTCCCACTGAGTCAGAGAGCCTTTGTCTTGATGAAGGGCTTCAGGCTAGGAGGAAAGGTTTCAACAACCAACATCACTTGGGGGTATGTGAAGGGGAGAATGTGGAGGGAAGTGATGAAAAGGTTTGGTTTGTGTGGGTTTTGTAGCTGAATGAGCTTGGCTCCATAGGGAAAGGCCAAATTCTAGGGACCTTACAGAGAACCTATTAAAGCAGTTACAACAGAGCAAGCTGGCCACCCTTATCCAGAATTGAAATGGATCAGTCGCGGAGATAATGTCGGCTTGTGTGGTCCTTGATCTCCCTGTTACCTCGCCTGGGTAAGGATCTGTTGAAAGATGAGAGCTCCTAGCCAGAAAATCCTCTGGCAGCTCCCTGCCTAAGCATACAGAGGTTTATCTTCCTCTCCAGAGGCCCTGTTTCAGCTTTGCAGAACAAAATCAGCTCCGGCCTGTTAGGATAAAAGCTCTCCTGAACAGCTATCCATGCCATTTCCTAAAACAAGGGCCTTCACTAGCCCTGGAGGAACAGAATATATGCTGGGTTTCCTTTCTGTCCTTTTGAACTGAACCACCCACTTTGGGTTCCCAACACAAGAGTTACCTGTACAATAGCCAGACTTAAATGTACAGGAAAATAAGGATGCTTCCCATCTTCCTGCTAGCCAAGCTGCCTGGAGAGAGAAGCAGATTCTGGCTTGTGCTGGAAAAACAGAGCTCTCATGAGGAAAACCATCCCAAGCAGCACTTTCAAGCCCAAATGCAGGTACTGGTGCACTGCCTTGAAACTTCTTGATCAGCATTTCAACACTTTGCTGTCCCACTGAATCAAGGCTTTAAGTGCCTTTATCAATAAAAGTGGTTCAGAAGCACGTCTGTTTAGCGATGGGTCCTGTTCACTCACACCAGTTTAAGCATCTCAGAAAGCTATGCAGCCAAATTTCCTCCTTGCCCACACTTTCCTTCATTCTTTCCTTCATTTCCTCCTCTCTACCTGGTTTTACAGTTTGGGACCCTGCATGCTGATGGGTCATGTGCAGCTCTCAAATTATGGATTAACTGGCTAGCATATACTAGGAAAACAGTGCGGCTTTTCCAGGCTGTGCCTCGATGGGATGCCATGTTCTGCACAGTGCAGCTGTTCCATTGTGGAGTTCAGAAAAAGTTCTGTATCTAAAAACTCTGAAAGCATTTTGCCAGGTCACCTCCAGCAGCTCCAGTTGGGTGCCATTAGCGGGAATGACAGCAATACATTAATCAAATAATCCTGCTGAGTTTAATACGTGGGGTGTGTTCTGCCTCGCAACTCTTGTATTCCTGTAATTGGCAGATGACCCAGTTACAGGCTTATGATTAGGAATGGCTTTCACTGCAATGATTCATTCGGTGAAATTTTAAAACCTACTGCATTGTTTTCAAGTTGTTGAAATGTCCACACATCTCTACATGACCCTTTAAATACCAGACCAGAGGGGAGTCAAACAACAAACAACAGTATCCTCCTTCAATGTGCTGGTTGGTGCTTTTAAAGCATCCTTTCTTACCTGGAAAAGGCCAGCTGCCATTTATGGATCTTAAAAATGATCAAATGATCAGCAGAGTGATACTCAGGGCTCTTCTCTTAAAAAAAAAGATCCCATTTGGGTGAAATACTTCACTCGAGCCATTCTAAACAGAAATAAAATCAAGCACATTCTGAACTGTAACGTTACTTCAAATAAAAAGGGCTCAATGCTTTGTTTTGCAAGCACTAAACCAAGGTGCTTTGCTGATTTCTGATTCATTGAGGAAACAAAAAAGGGGATGATGGGCGAAAGTGATTTTTTCAGTGCAGGTGAAATCATAGCGCCCTGGCTCCCATTACCTGCTGCATTAGTATCAGATGCTGAACCCCTTAATTACAGTGAGGGCTGTTCCCATGCTCTGTAGCTGCTTTGTTAGATCCTAGCAGGACTAACTATGGCAAAAGACAGGATTATAAGAGGAGCTGACATTACCCAGAACCTCAACCTACAGGACGGATTTTGCCTAGAGTACTTTCACTGAGGACTCTGCACAAGGGCACCTGATTTATGCTCCCAGCCCTGCTTGCCTGCTTAGGCAGGACTTGGAGAAGGTGCTTTTAGGTCTTGGAGCCTTTACATTTACAAAAAGTCTTGGAACCTTTTCCCCTTCCTCCCTCAACGTTGCCCTTCATCTGGCTTCTCTGGTTAGACTTTTAGCTCTGCAAAGCAGGATGGATCTCCCACCATGGCAGCACCAGCGCTGAGCTCCAGATTAGGCCTTTTCTAAAATGGATGTGTGCATAATATCACCATTAATCACCACCAGCCATAGCACATGGACCAACTTCGAGAGCATGACAAATTCTGGAGAAGCCAGGGTAGACCAAAGCTGCAACTGAACTCTTTCCTCCTGCCCCATAACAGACAACACAGAAACTTATTCATTCCCTAGGACTTACACTCAGTAGCCTCTTCATTGTAGTCCGATGCACGACTAAGTAAAGATAATGGTGAATGCAACAGCAGGCAGTGAACAAACAGCTATCTGGAGATAAGTCAAGCAGCTAAATAGGCCCTTATGAGGCCAGTGCCACTGAACCCAGGACTTGGATGCCCAATTAGCTCTATCACGGGCCAAAGAGCTGGCCCACAGCCTGTGTTGGAGGGAGACAGATCTTTCGTTAGCACACAGAGGCGGCTCTGATCTCTTCCGCAATGCATATGACGTACTCGTATGAATCCATCTGAGCTAACAAAGTGGTTATTTCAGTAGCAACGCTAACGAAGCCTGATTTAACACTTATCTGCAGCAGTGTTGCGCAAGTTCCTTCCTCCTCTCCATGACCATCTTTCACTTCTCTCTCCAACAAGAACACCCTGTTTTCCCCCCCATGTTTCATCATTCAGCCCAGGGTAACCTCAGCTTCCTATACATCCCCTACTCTTTTTCCCAAGCAAGTGGAAGCACATGCCAGAGCTAGTGCAGAGCTGCTTTCCTGCTGATAGGGAAGTTGTTGTGGGTGCAGACTAGGATGCTAACTGCTGCCATTGCAATGGGTATGAAAACAAAGAGGAGGCGAGAAAGGAAGGTGCAACATAGCACAGAAAATATCAGGTAGGACCAACATAGTATTACCTTCAATCTTCCTTTTGCTGATTGGCAAGGAGCAAATCTTTTCTACTGGAAGGATCATTCAAGCTGCCTCAGAAACAGCCCCATGGCATAAGGGCCACCTGGGTCTGGATGCTGCAGGAGCAGCATGCTCAGCATCTCCATCCCTGTTCCTGGGATCCCACCCAGCTGTCCATGGCAGTGATATCTCCTACAGCACAAACAGCCCTTTCCACAAAGGACCCACAGCTTGATTCATAGGCTTTTGTGAAGGCTGATTCAGCTGGGTCTCATTCATGCCTTTTCATGGCTGCAGGAACTAACACTCCACTCCTCACACAGTGCTACAGCTGTTGGGGGGGCATTATTGCTCCGTGGGACCACAAAATGGACTCTGGCTCATACTGATGCTGGGCCAAGCAGATTTGCCCTAACAAAGGCTCGAGACTTAAGTCACCTTGTTCAAGCCACCCAGGGCCTGGATAGAGCCTTGCACATGGGAGCACTCACGCAGAGAAGTGGCTCCCAGACCGTTCCATGCAGCCCCAAGGCAGCCTGCAAGCCCAACCAACCACGGACCCTAAACTCACACTGCTTGCTTTTTCTCTCCTCTCCCCTCCTGATGTCAGTTCCTGGTGCAGTCCCAGAAATAACATGGACAAATTCTTGGCTTGCTATTTTTGGCAGCTCCTCCCACCAAGGAAAGAGGGAGATTACACTGTGGGCCATTCAGGCAAGCTGGCACGCCGGCCACAAATACACTTTCTAGCCCATACGGCTCTAATGATAAATCCTGGCCAAGCTGAACAGACAGTTTCGACTTCAGAGTGCGTTTGGAAGGGCCAGCACCGTGCTAGACAACCCGCCTACGTGTTTAGAAGGTGCTATTTATTTATTAAGTATATTTAACGAGTAGAAATAGAGCTGTGTGGTGGGCATGGTGACTGAGGGTGACTGGTGTGGGATGAGAGGCTCCCCGCTCTCCCAGCATGTTAAACACACACTGCCTGGCACCACCACCTGGATTGCAAAGATAAGTAGCTGGGTGATCACCTTTTAAATCTGTGCGTAATTAGCAAGAGGCAGATGTCAATCGGCAAAGAAGCCAAAGCAAACAAGGCCATTTATGGATACTAAGCCACAAAGAAACCTCCTGTATCTAACCTGGCGTGTCCCAAAGATGCAGGCATAGAAATAACAACGCGCAGCATTTCATCAGGCTTCCGCAGAAGCTGCATGCTGTGTATGGCACACGACAGCATTCACACCCCAAAATACAGCTTTGTGTTGTGGTAGGTGGTAAATGAAAGCACATTTTGTTATGCTGGGTTTACACAGCGTTTACTACACCATGGCACCGCTTCTAGGAATTTGTCAATGGTGACAACAATATCATTGGATTTTCCTTCTTTCTTGAATACAGTGCCCACGCACAACTGAAAGCAGTAAGAAACTGAGAAACAGACAAAAAAAGGTTGGTTTAAAGAAAATCAGCAGATTGTTTGCAAATGTACAACTACTTCAAAGGCCGAAAGTCTGAAACAGTCCCAAGTTGAAGAAGATTTTCATGGAAAGTAGATGGGATCTTTCATGCTTGTGCATAATGGATGGGTTGCACCCAAACGAATCCTGCCAGGCCTAAAGATGAAATGGTGAATCATCCCTTTCAGGGCAGTGAACCTACAATTTAGTCCCAGAATTTCTCAGCTGAAGCCTGTTTAGACAAAAAGATAAGCTTAAACCAGGCCTGCTTAGATCCTACTCTGCTTCTACATCTTTATGAATTCCTGCAGTGTTCAGACCTAAGAATTTAATTTACCTGATAACAAAGATTCAAGCCAGACACAACATTTGGATCTGGAAACAGGCAAGGATGTCCCCAAAGAGAAGGCTGGCCAACCTGTGGCTTTGATTCAGAGCCACATCTCATTGTAGTTGGCACTGCAGCCAGGATTAGCTGTGTAGCACCTCAAATCCTTGTACATGCCAATAAATCCATAACTCTGGATTCACAAGCATTAACAGTGCCACAGAAAGTAATCTGTGGAGTTTGAGATGTCCAGATACAAACTAGGGAGCATTATATCTGTGAGATGCTGCGTTCTGCTGTGGAGCCCAGTTGTCACCCTGGTCCCAGCATTCTAGATTATAGCTGAAAACCATTTCTGTTACATAGAAAGCACGCAGAAGACGTATGTCCTAGTCCATGAACTACTTCCTAAGTCCTGTCTGACAGACCTTATACTTTCTGCCACGTAGACAACTGTGTGGTGGATGAAAGAGCAACTCTGTGATGGAACCCAGCAAATCCACAAAAGATGTGCGCGAATTGAAACCCACATGTCTGTTCTTAACTCATAAAACAGTTGCTGGGGAGCTTCAGAGGACAGGGTGGGAGTGGAGGAGAATCTGCAGGAGATGGCAGCATCCGGCTCATGGGATATTAAAGTGCAGAAACTTCACTTTCTGATGAGAATCAAAGTCTAGCTCATTGCCCTGACCAACAGCCACATGGGGATCAAAACCTAGCGCCATGCCTCAGAGTGATACGTAGAAATATCTATGTTACCTTTAGACACAGGTTAAGAGCCCTCCTCGGAAACACAGATTTAAATTGAGCCTACCAGCCTCCAGACAACCTAGACCCAGCCTATATTACACCAGTCTTCTTTAGGAGGACAGCCAGACAATAAACCCCACGATGTCAGGGAATGGTGGAAGATTCCACCAGGCCAGCTGGATCTGTCCAAAAGGCTGCTGATGTGATGATGCAGGTATGAAGAAAGCCCAGGTGATTGTAACAGTTCATAGGCCAGAAACTCCCAGCAGAGCCCTCCCAGTTAGATCTTCAAATATATAACTGCTCAGCCTTCACAGTGCTTTTGTAGATGCTGGATCACAACAACCGACTGGACTGCCAACAAGTCCTTCTCGTTGCTTTATAAAGCACATTAAGTTGCCCAAACAAGAGTACTACTCTGTGCTACAGCAGCTATAACCTCACTATCACACATGGATTCCTGCTAAGGCAGGCTGCAAGAACTTCCATTTTAGTTCTCCTCTGGAAATGCCCATAAAGTTCCTGAATTTTCTGAGCTGCAACTTTTCACACTGCTTTCTCTGCCAGTGTTGGCTTTCATTATTTCTCTTAAATATAAACTTGGAGCAAAACCTCTTCAGATGTTTTAAGTTACAAATGTGTGGAAAAAAATACAGTCTTCTACATTAAAAAGAAAGTTTTGTGTGCAAGTGTGAGGGAGACACACAGAAGGAAAGAAGTAGGGAATAGCTCAAAAATGGCAATACTTTGAAACCTGAAACTTGGCATGGGAACAGTTCCTGACAAAGTGCATGCTCTGCTAAGTTTAGAAGAAATTGTGGTTGTAAAATAAGGGTATGAACACTTGGGAGAACGCCCTAGTGCACTGACAGCAGAGGACACTGTTCAGATTTAGCTGTTAACCCATACAGATGCCAAGGCGAGTGCCCAAGGATTGCTGTTTGCATCACAAGTAGCAATTGCAAGTAAGGACGCTCCAGTTCTAAACACAAATGCTCCCATTGCTTGGGATAAAAAGAATAACATTAAAAAATTATTATTATTATTATTAACAATAATAATAATAATAGAGAGCCAAGGGTCTACGCTTCCGATGCATACCAAGATATCTGACCAATCTGGTGTGTACTAAACTGGATAGGCAAAGCCTTGAGTTTGGGCCAGTGAGACACTGACTGCTAATTAATGACTTCTGTACCAAACAGTAACTTAGTGCCTCTTTCATTTAAAAGCCAACTGGACCTCCCTGCTGCTGTAACAGAGACCTGCCATTCCACAGACATATTCCTCCTGCTTTTAATCCTCCCTATTTCATTCAGTCACAAGGGGATACAAGGCAACGTCAAGGTAGGCAGAGCACAGATGGCTGCCTGAGGAGCCCCTCCCCTGCAGGGATAATGTCCCTGGGATTAAAGGGGATGAGTGTCACCAGATGTGAGTCCCAGCACACCAAGGAGAAGTAATTCCTGCAGCAGGGAGCAGCAATTAAGACTAGACACCTTTACTTGATCAGGCCAGAGCTGGAATTGTTTCCAGCTTCAGTAACAGGTACAGCAAAGCACCCCTGAACACAGACTGATTTTTACATGTTCACCCTCAGAAATGCTCAGTTTAGGCATCTGCCCCCAGCCCCCTACCATCCACCTCCAGGAGAAAAACAGGCTGTTCAAGCAAGGCCAGATTAAACCCAGAGTCACGTGTAGGGCAGCACGAAGGATAGCACAGGGTGAGCAATCCTGTAAAGGACTGCAGTAAGGATGAGAGATGTTCCTCCTCTGGCTGGACAAGGAACGGGTGATGCAGTTTTTAACCTGAAGAATAACCTGTCAGTTGAGACTGGGACTTGGACAACCTGGACAGACATGGATACTCCTCTGTGCACAGGCGCCCACCTGCAAGTTGAAGATATCTGCATGATACCCTGCTCTTGCAAATGCCGGCTGTCTTAATACAGAGCCAAGGGAGGCTCTGATCTCAGCTTATGAAGTCAGCCAGCCTGTGCAATGACATCAGAGCTTGTTCTTACATATCAAAGATGGAGGCTGTGTTCACATTTGGGACTGTGCTCCCAGGCTGCACAGAGGATAAGCAAGAGCATCCATTTCAGTGACTGCCACTTAAAACTCCACTGGAAGATGATGGAGAGAACATCATAGCTAAGACTGCACTGGCTTTCCCCTCCTGGTGTAGCTGTCTTATGTACTCTGGTTTTCCTCTGTTTCAATTCATGCCACCTATTTAGTTGTTCCATAGATGTCCAACATGTTCATGTTTATAATCATACCATTTCTACCGGTGCACATCTTGCTCAGGGAGACCTTTTCTCCTTTCACATCAACACAGTCCTGTATCCTTCCTGGTCTTCCATTAGTGCTATTTCTCTTTGCTCTATCTGAACTGTGAGTGATGCATCCTGATGCTAAGTGCTGTGAGGAGAATGAGCAGAGGTTAGGCAGGGTATTGCTGTTAGTTACTGACCAGCAGCTGCTAGTCTGATCTCCAAATAGCTGAAACTGAGACTGTGCTCAACAGTCAGTGCTAGTCACAGCATTTCACCCCTCCACTTCTCTCATTACCCCAAACCAACAGCTATGGTGGGAAAACAGCACAGACAAACACTGTAAACCCCAGCACAAGACAGAACCGCTCAGATACCTTCCGAGATGTGTGTCCACCAACTAACAGCTCTCCAGTGTATCAGCCCAGTATTTGCCCAAAGTGTTGATTCTGAGTGGTGCTGTTCCAACCCAAACTATCCTGTGATTCCCGTTTCAGGCAAGATGAAGCACAAAGCAGCTCTGAGGTTTCAATCCAGCTGAGCGCTGCTCATCAGTATTGGTACCCATGGTCCAGCCTCAAACTGTCCTGGCTTCCTCAGTCCCAAACTGCACAGGTACTCAAGAGCCTTGTGGACAAGAACAGTCCATATGAAGAGCTAGAGATAACAGCAGCTCATGGTTTATGTTCAAAGTACACACACCACAGTTGCGTGCAGGTACAACCAACTGTAGCAGCATCTCCCAGGGCCCTGACAGCCCCCCTCAAAATCAACCTGGGATACCTCACCCAACCAGTGAGCCTGGCTGGGAAGAGCCTCCCAGCCCCTGCTCTGCTTCCTGACATTTCCAACGGAAGATTCAATTTGTGTAATCCGGGAGAAGAGCTCTCTGTTTGCTCACCTTTAAAAGCTGGGCTAGAGCAGCCAAACCAATTTCACTCGGGAGATTCTGTCTGGACACACAGAGGCAAATACACAAGCTGAAGTTCAGCGTGCCCCTGTAAACACCACATTTCCTTCCTCACACAGACATGGAAAGAAGTGGGATGATTCTGAACACCCTGTGTTCAGAGAGACCTTTCATTTTAGATATCCTGGGTCAAAGCAAATAACATCACATGGTACCTCAAGGTGGTTTCTTTTGGCTTTTTATACTTGGAAAACAGTGAGCGCATTTTTACGGATCCAAGTAATGTCCAAACAGGCACTGGCATCACTTCAGATTAGTTCCATCATCCTCTGTGCTGCAAGCGTGGAAACTAAAAAGCCTCAGGCACTGAGGAACAACCTCAACTTTGATCTGAAGCAAACCTGTGCAGGAGGTTGAAAAAAATTCACTTAATGCCAATTATTTTTGTATTTGCCATTCTCCAGCTTTTTTTCTTTTCTTCCTTTTCTGGGGAAAGGCAAGGAGAGAAAAGCAAAAATCTCAAGAGAATTACCATAAAGTGTTTTGAAGACAGCTTATTTGGAAGGGAAGTCAGGGACACAGCACATAAAAGCCTGCTCTAATGAGATTTCCAGTCCAATTCTGCCAAATTTAGGATATTTGCATACTGGGAATTTTACAGGCATCCAAACTGGAGTTAATTGAATACAAAAGTTCTGCACTGAAACCCGAGATACAAGTTGAACACATTGACCTTATACAGCACCAGACCAGTCCTCCAGTGCAAGAACAGGAGTATTTGGGGAACACTTTGGTATGTCAAAGAAAACAGGTAAAAGACTTGACAATTTTCATTGTCTTAACTATGGAAGCGACTGCAGCAAAGCTTCTCTGGCATCAGGATCTTGGCAGCATCAAAGAAAAGGTTTAGATATTGGTGTGGATAATGAGCAGGAAGACATGGCTTGAGATCCTGGTGCTCCAGGGCTGAACCTGGGAGATGGCAGCAGAAAAAAAGTCCCCTTTGAAGATGACATGGACAACGACCTCCCAGCTTATGTGCTCAAGAGCAAACAGTCCACATCAGAAATGGGATGTGAAAGAGGATAAGAGGGCCTTTGTAACACTATGGATTTGCATGTATGGTGAGGGGAGCTGGAGAACAAGGCCACTTTGCTGATACTTTCAATCCTACATCAATGATGTGGTGTGGTTCCTGACTCTAAGCTGTCTAGGGCAGGAGCAGGCCTCATTCTGCACTTGGTGTAGGACTACCTCAGCACAACCGTGAAGACATTAAAAGAAAATAGGGAGAATTAACATGTATCCAAAGCAAGCTTAGGCCCAGACACGTCTCCACTGGGAACCTGTGGCACTGGGTGATTTTGCAGGTGATTTCTTTGATACTGCTGAATTCAATAAAGTCAGGTTGCCACTGGCAAGCTTGAAACAGCCAATGCAGCCTTGACGCAAGGATGAATTTCAGGATTGCCCTAGAGAGCTGGGACCACACAATGTCTCTCTTCTCCCACCAAGGACCAAACTTGCATGGCTGCGCTCCAACTGCAATGAGAATCACGTAACTGAAATAGTACCAGAGGGACAAGAGCAGCCTGGATTCACACCATTTCAGCCGATGCATATTCTTGTCAGGGGACCAGTATCTCAAACTCACACCCCATTTATTAGTCTCTCCTCTCCCATGGGAGCTATTCTGTGGGTGAAGCGGAGGAATTCACGCCAGGTCTCTCACTCTCCCTGCTTCCCATCAGCAGAGTCCTTTTAAAGGGAAAACTCAGGCAACAACTGGTGATGTATGCAGAAGCATTTCTGCCAGCACAGCTCTGCGAGGCAGGGATATGAAGAGGTGTGATCCTTCACCGATGGAGCTGTGCTGGCAACAACCCCATGTGTAGATACACTTACACCAACAACCCACCCCCACCTTTTTATTTTAAACAAGGATAACTTGTGTTGTGCTGTATGCCTGTGTCCACACAAAAAGTGCACTTCTTCCCTTACATTCTGACAGCACAAAGCACAGCGATGTCCTGATGAGGAAGCAGTTGGTGGGTGTAACAGTCTCTGGTGGCCTATTTTGGGCAGGTGTTCACAGCGTAGCCAAGACTCCAGACTTTTTGGAATAGATGAATGCAACTCAGGTTTATCCCTTGACACGTCTCAAAGCAGCTCACTGGGAAGAGCTGAGGAAGGGGGGTGAAAACACGACTTTCAGATGTCCGGTCACATGCGTAAAATGAGAAGTAACTGCATTTTCAGGCCACAAAAGCGAGCAGGAGGTCTTACTGGTGGGGAGATGGTGGATGGGGGGAGAGAGTGCAGACAAAGAGAGAAACACAGCTGAAAAAGATCTTCATTTCTGATCAAGGGAATACATTCATGGAATATGGCATGCGGTATTTGCCCAGCTGAACACACACCAGCAGCAGGCAGGGAGACCCGCAACCGCAAAGTGAGAGAAAGTTGTTGGCAGCAGTAGTCCATAAAAAGGACATAAATAATTAGAGTTCTTCTAAACAAGGTCAAGCTTTAGCTGCTGCTTCTCTTCCTCTACTTAACAGCCAAGGGAAATGGCTCAGAGTGATTCAGGGTGAGTTTTGTCCTGGTAAATCTTAGAGCAAGGTAGAAGATTTGAAAAGAATCAGAGCCTACCTCTCGACCACAGCTTTGCTGCTCATTAAATGCAAGCTGAGCCATGCCCTCAGCAAGTCCTGGAACATTAGCTTGCTGCATCCTCAAAGCAGCTTTCCTGACAGACCCTGCTTGCTGACACCCTGAACCGTTTCAAGGCGCTGCTGCAAGTTTCTTGTCCTACCCCACAACACAATGGTTCCCTGGAGCACTGAACCACAGCATTTCTCCAACAGTGCTGCCCCTTCCACTTCTTCTCATGGAAGGGGAAAAAATGCACAGCAATATCTGCAGACAGGGACTAAAAGGGGTTATGCTGTTTAAATTATTCAAGTCAATTTAAATATCCCTCCATCTGCTGCCGCCACGTGAGTGGTTGTTTGGGATTTAAGTTGGGGGTGGCTGGAATATAATCATCGGGTTTTCAATAGTACGGACACAGTTGGACATTTGCCTTTGCAACATCTTCCTATCATAAACAGCCTTGCCTTCCACAACTTAATGGAAACGCAACACAGCAAGGAAGCCAGAAATCAGCAGATACTACGATGTTAGGATTTGTACTTCGTATTTTAATGAGAAAACTCCCAGAAGTAACTGAGTGATCACAGAGTCTCTCTCCCAGAGTAAAAGACTCCTGCTCTCATAATCCTTACTTCCAGTAAAGAAACATCCAGGACAAATAAATGCAGTGCTCAGTGCCTGGATCTTCATCATCCACCTTCAAGCCTCCACGCTGCTTTAGAAGACAGCACAGAGAGAATACCTGCTCTTGCTGCTGGCCATTTCACACTGAAAATCCCCACAATTCCCCTCCAGCATGAGGACATCCATCAGAAGGAAAGTTATTTCAGCTCTGACAGGCAGTCAGGGGCAGAGCAGGATTGTTACATAAAGCATCAGTGGGAGTAAACAGGAATATTACTTACAGGCAGTAATGCTTCCATCTCAAGGGACCCTCACTGCACCACACAGGCTCTGGGATTCCTCCAAGTGATTAAATACACAGATTGGCTTTTTGGCAGCTATTCAAGACTTCATCGCATAAACCCGCTCCTTCTCCTATATGTATCTTCTGTGTACGTGCACTTCTGCCGATGCTATCTGTCTCCTTCCATGGAAACTACACTTAGCACATGAGGGTCTTTTCTGTCTGCAGCCAAAGGATGGAGCAGCAGACACATCTGGGCTTCTAAGGAGCCTTTACAATGTCTGGGTAAGGATTTCTTCACTTGGAGACATTGTCCTCCTGCAACATCACACAACCATCACTGCTGTGCTCTGGTTTGGAAGCACTCTGTATCCATTTGGCATTTTTCTAACAAAACTGTGCAAGGATAAGAGACCATCACTGCCCAATTACGACAATATCTAAGATGAGACACCCCCATCGGGCAGCACTAACTCATGAATCAATGGCTATGATACAGAATGAACACAGACGAAATTCTCTGCCCTTTGGCCAAGCAAATTTTCAAGATCTCTCATCACTCACAGCACATCCTCTCTTAACAGCAGCCCCACGTTGCCCTGCTGCCCAACATGCTCACATACTGTGCCCCTGCAAACACGTGTATCATCTGGACAAACTCAACCTGTGTTGCCAGAAAGGGACAGCGCACGCTCCACAAGCCTCTTGAACTGACATACCCCAAGCCAACCCTCTCAGATGAGAAATGGGCTCCACAGGAAATAACCCACCTGTAGGACCTTAGGAAACACCAGGCTTCCTTCCCTTACACAGCATTACTCTCTGCTGGCTGACAGCACCTCTTCATCCAGACAGAAGAGCAGTGCAAACTGATCCTGGAGGCTATCACCCACTGCAGCCTTCAGAAGCGAATGCTACTGCCCTCACCCAAACATACTCCATCCTCAACTCATGCACTAATATATTAGTTTTCTATCTCCTGTTTTGTGCCATGTATCATCAAACAAAACCACTGCTGGAACTGCTGAAACTGGCTTTGTGTCCAGGCCTGCAGCTAATAGTGTTTTCCTACTGCCCTTTTGGGCAGCATTATATAGCCCCTTAATTCTGCTCCCCAGCTCCTGTTGACTTCAAAAGACATGCACCTGACAAAGCCCTCTCCCTTCCAACCTCCTATGCAGAGGGTATGGCCGGGATGGAGTTAATTTTCTCCCTAGCAGCCCGTATGGTGCTATGTTTCAGATTTGCGGCTCCATCAGTGTTGATAACACACCAGTGCTCAAGCTTCTGCTGAACAGTGCTTGCAGAACATTAAGACTTTCCTTGTTTCTCACTGCCCAACCAGTGAGTAGGCTGGGGATGGGGCAGGAGTTGGGAGGGGACAGAGGTGAGACCAAAGGGTGGGTTTGTCTTTCCAGGGTAGCTGTTGCTCAGACACTGGCTGGATGGGATGCTGAGGGATGGTGAATTACTTCCTTTGCAGCACTTCTGTCACATGTGTGTCTGAGGGTTTTTTTTCCTTCCCTTTTTAAACTGTCTTTATCTTGACCCAAGAGTTTTCCCTCACTTTTGCTCTTCCAATCCTCTGGGGCAGGAGAGTGAGCAGCTGGCCAGGTGAATGCTTAGTTGCTGGTTGGGGTCAACCCATCACACCCTAAAGCCCTCAAAAGTGCATTTTCAGGCTAATCTTTACTGGACTTTCTTTATTTTTGTAATCACAGCTAAAACCACCTTGTACCAATCAAAACCTCCCCTTAGCTGTGTCTTCCATTGCCCTGCTTTCTGATCATTTTCAGCTCTCATTGCCACTTCAGACTTCAGGATGTGCTAATTCAAATAAACCTAAGTAAAGCAACGTAGGGACGCAGGACACGCTGCACCCGTAAGGCATCACAATACTCTTCAGGTGGTTTCTAACCCTTGAAGTTTAGATGGTAAAAGCCATGGACCTGGGGCAATGGCATTTGGGCTGGATTTGAATTCCCAAATCCTTCTCCCTTAGGAGTAAAATCTCCCTGTGACACTGAAGAAGCATAGAAAGGAAAAAGCAGTCTCGGTCCTTCAGTTTTCTGGCCAGCTCTCAGCCATGCCCATCTCTGGATTTTGTTCTCAAGTGCTGAAACGTTTCAGGCTGTTCAGACAGGGAGAGCTGTGCTTTTGGAGGCTGTCCAAACCATCCATTAGGCTTCTCCTAGCAAATAAATTGCTTTGCTTGATTCATGGGCAGCACTGTTGTCTCTGAAAGGAGTTAACCAGAACGTAACCAGGACTAGCACAGAGTGCTGCACAAGCTATTGGCACCAGTTTGATCAATACTGAAACAGCATGAATTTTGTTCCAACTGAATTATAAATTGAGTCCTGAAAAGGAGTTTGTAGAGGCAGAGAGAGAATGCTTCTGCAGGTACATGGGCACCCCTGAGCCCCTCATTTCATAGACAGTCTTTTCTATGATCCTTTGCAGCATTTCTTATTGTCATTTTCTCTACCAGGTGATTATCACACGCTTTCCCCACCTTCCTCTGAACACATCTTTGACTGGTAAAATTTCAGTGCTTAGACCCGCTGAAGAGTTTCTGCACCTCCTATAGCATCTTTCCACTGCAGTACCACTATTGTGCTCCTCCTAGCCAGCTCTGGGACACCAGCACTTCACAGAGCTACATCCCAGCCCTGTGGGTCTGAAGTACAAGAAGGGAAACCTTCTCAGGTTCCCCCAGGAGCTGCTGCTTGACCAGCTTGAGTGCTAAGTGATCATCATCAACAGCTCCAATTACCATCTTTTTAAATCTCACAGTCATACTTCACCACTGGAAGTACCAAATTGCACTGAGTTCCTGAGCAGGATCCCCATCCCTCTCTCCTCCTCTTTCTCTGTCTTGGCCTTGTCCCACCTTCTGCCTGGTGGGACACAACCCAAGTCTGTTGACAACCTTGCCCGAAGGGTCTATGATTCAGGATGATAACAAACATTTCACTAGCAGCTCTCTCAAAGGCTATAGTGATGATAACCAACATGACCAAAGTGGTTGACCTTGCATCATGTCTGCTTCTTCCTGGTTTGCGCACGGAAAGAGGTCCCTAATAGCCCAAGGTGGGTTAACACACACATCTACAAGCCCCCACCAGCAGGAGCTATGCACGCAAGTGAAGCAGGACAGAGTATAGTGACCAGTGCAAGAGCTAGCCATACTTGTAGAAGTATCTGTGAGCAGCTATTGAGCCCTCAAATGCCAGACCTCAAAAGCCAACTTCACATCAGTCAGGCAGATGCAAATTTTAAGGACCTCCAGTGTAGGTTATTCAAGGTACACCCTTTTCCCTCCAGAATAATCACATGCAAATCTGGCCTATCATCAGCAGTGCAAACACTACTCAAACACTTCCAGTGCTGACAAACATATTCCTCCATCGTTGCTCAATCGCTATTTGCTCAGTTTAGGTCCGTGTGTATTGTAACAGCATTTAATACAGAGCCAGCCTTCAAAGGCAGATGAATCTGAAATTAACAACAGAGGCATTTTCGCTCCGAGGTCTGGATGAGAGCATAAAATAACTGAACTTTGTTCCTGTGGCTTATTACATCATCCGGCCCCTCTTTGACTGAAAATATTTCTACTCCTCATTCCAGCCCATCTGTTCTTCAGAAAACTCCTTCTATTTACTTGAAAAACAAGTAACTGGAGGCAAAGGCGCTTCTCCCTCCCCACCCCGAGGGAAGTATGGTCACAATTAAGGAAAGAGCACTGCATGTTTATTCCCACTAGGGCATGTGCACGCATACACACGTGTGTGCACATGCCTATTTTTAGTTACACTGTCAAAATCAGCCTAATATTTCACAGCAAAGGAGGTCTTGACCTGAAAAACACATCATTATTTCTAATTAAGAAATAAAGGAACAAAATTGTCCAAAGTCCCTCTCTGCAAGGAAGCTGTGCTGTGAGATGACCGGTCCTTTCCCTGCTGTTGTGTTTGCTTCAGCTTTAATTTACTTCAGTGTGAAAACTGAGTCCAATGAAACTCATCAGCCACCAGCGAAAGGAAGAAGGGGGTTAGGAAAACGGTGCTGCCCTCACCTTCCTGTGTGGGTTAGGAAAGGCATTTTGGGTCTTCTCTTCAGATGAAGAAGTGCATTCCTTCAAGAGAGGTTCACCTCACCCAGCATGACCTCATCTGCCTGTACTGCATTCAGGCTGTCTCTGCTGCTGGACCTTTTCTTGCACTGGAAGGAGACCAAGCTAAGTGGTACAAACACCTTCTATTGGTGCAACCCAAGCCATCAGTATATGAATTATTTCCACTAAGACAGCTGAGCACATCTATAACAAGAGAGGTATTCTCCTCCTTTTGCCATGTATAATGGGGAAAGGACACATTCCCCGTTGTCTTATCCTTCCTTATTGATCACTTCTGGAAAAAAAAAACCCACTAATTTAGCATTGTAGGGACAGTGCCTGTAACGAGGTGGGTCTCAACTAAGTCCATGGCCTCAGGACACCACTTTAGCACACACAACAGCAGAAGCATGGAAAGAGAGCTGGATTGCACCATCCCCAGAACAACGCCCACATGCCTGCCAGGCCACTGGGACACAAACGCTCTGAAGAAACCCGAAATGACTCAGGGCTGAGCTCACTTGAAACAATGACCGCGAAACCACACGCGGAGGGGTGAAACCCCCTCCTCTATTGACCACACGGATGAATTCTCAGAAATTGCTGGCCGAGGGGAAATGCATTCGGATTGTTTGACAGACGGAAATCACTTGGGCAAGGCTGCCCAGCGGCGATGTTCTCCTCTGGCAGAGCAGGGAGGCAGAGCAGACCTCCAGGATGTGCACCCATGGTGGTAGGGCCCAGCAGCGTGCACAAGCTCAGGCTCAGCCATTCACACCTTCCTTAGGAGCCAACTTATTTTTTCCCTGGACAAAGGAGAGGCTGGATGAGTTTGAACAGTGACACTTGGTCAGACTTTTCCTTTCAGACACATCTCCAGGCTAGACAGGAAATTCATAGAACCATAGAATAGTTAGGGTTGGAAAGGACCTTAAGATCATCTAGTTCCAACACCCCTGCCATGGGCAGGG
>JANHGB010045452.1:6900-18232 GCA_026283785.1 Coracopsis vasa | reverse complement strand
ATGGCTTCAGAGTGCATGGGGAGGGGGTGCGCACCCCGGGAGAGGGAGCACCCGGGCGCCCCAGGAATGGCGGGTGCCTCTCTGCCAACTTTTCCCGCACTCCTGCGTCGCTCCGGGAACCCCGGCGTGCTCCGCGGATCAGAACCCCCGCATTTGGTTCACCGCCCCGGCATGCGGGGAGTCGTGCGGGGTTGCAGCTCTGCCAGGGCGCCGGGAAGAGATCGGGCACCCCCCATTCCCTGCTCCCATCCAAACCAGCGCCGCTCCTGCGATCTGTGGTCCAAGGAGCCTTGGATCCTTCAGACCACCTGGGAACCGGCCCTGTCAGCATCCTGCCACGGGCACACGAGCACCCTGCATCCCTGGGGGATATGGAGTGGGAGGGTATCTGCTCCCCCGGTGCTTGCTTTTGGAAGGATGTTTGCTTTCTGAGCAGAAAACTACCTGCATGCTTGCTGTGCAGAAGCAGCAGGGACGAGATCCCACATCTTTTGGACACGGTCCCCATGCTGGACAAAACCCCCCTGGCCCCTTGGCCACCTCCCAGAACATGACAAGGCAGAAGCCCCCCACCTCTCCACAGAGCCCTTTGCTGGGTTAGGCACTGCAAGTGGGACAGCTCTTGCCCCCTCTCCCCCTAGGTGTGGGTCCCATTTGCCCTTTAGCCCTTGCTGGCCCCACTGCACCTTCCCCGGTGGTAACAGCAGAGATGCCCCGTGCTCTCTGTTGGTCCATCATGGGCCAGAGCCAGGCAGCCCCACCCTTCACCTCTCCCAAAATAATGGCATGGGCTTCAAATCAGGGAACAGTTCTTGCCATTTTTTGCATGAAAGCGATGCTGTAATGCTCTGTGTGAAAGTCATGCTCTTCTGTCCCACTCTCAACCCCTCTGTCTGTGTTACAGCCACATTTTCTAGCTGGTCTTTGCAAAGCCCAAGGCTAGGGAGATGCTTCCCAAGCTGAGGAACAGCTGACATTCCTCTGTGCCCAGCTGGCAAAGCTGTTGGGCTCCGCTTGGGCGTTTGTCATGGGTGCCTTGAGGTGACTTGGACGGCTCAGCTTCTCCTGCCACTACTTGTGGGATGAGCAGAGGGGCTGGGAGGGCCGGTTCCCACCCAGTGGGGTGGCTTGTGGATGTCTCTCAACATGCTCAGATGCCAGGGTCCTAGAGCCCAGGATTTGGGTGAGACACACCAGTGACAGTGCTCACGTTGAGATCCCAGGCGACTGCAAGATGCTTTTCGCTGTCACTACTGCTGGGCATCACCGCCTGCTTCCTAATGCCTTGACTTCTGCGATCTGAGCACCTGCTGCTGCTCTCCAGCCTGGAGCAGGGCTCCATGAGGCATCCAGCAAAGAGCAGGGCATCCAAGGGCTGATTTCACCCAGATGGAGACCCTAAGAAAGAGTGACCCATCCCCTGTCACCCCTCAGCCGGTCTGGTGCCCAGTGGGCAGAGCCCCTGCATAAGGATGGGAGTGGGGATCTGTCCCTGTGCATGGCTGCTCCCAATTCCTGAGGGATTGAAGCCAATGTGTCCTTGCTCAGAGCCAGCAGCAGGTTCCCAGGTCTGCTGCATGGAATAGCAGCGGCCTGAGGAATGACCTGGTGAGCGGGAAGCTGGCGGGAAGAGGAGGAGGAGGAGAAAGGCTGCTGGTAAACGCTGTTTGTTCAGTCACACGAGGGGCATACCCGCCTCAGTGGGTCAGCCTGTTTCTCTCATAGGAGAGGAATTAACTGAAATCATTAATTAATGCTGTGATCCAATTACTCTGAGTTTGCAGAAGGAGCAGGGTTTGTCTCTCAAACTGTCCGCAGGAAGATGCTGTTGATGTCAGGTTTTGTCATGGATGGGTTTGTTCGTTTGTTTGGGCTTTTTTAATTAAAATGACAAATATCTCCCCAGGAAATAAACCAACAACAACAGAAAAAGAGGACAAAAACAGGGAATAAAAACAGTGAGAGCAGGAGGAGCGGCTGCTGCAGAGCATCCCTAGCACACTATCTCTGCTTGCCCTGCTGAGCCCCAGCCAGCAGCACCCACAGAGGTGAAGAGGGTTCGTGAGTGCCCACCGAGGTGGCAGATGCAGCTCTGCAATAGCAAGAGGAGAGGGAAATGGAGCCTGTTTGCAAGGGGCTGCTGCTCTCTGCACAAACACAGCTCCTCTTCCCGCATGCACGTACATGCAGCAGGAGTTTCATGTGCCCAAGCTGACCCCTTCTCATTGGCATGGTAAATCATGGGCATCTTCTGGAGAAGCAGGGTTGTCCTTGAGCTGGTCTCTGCTCGGCCTGACATGGAGCTCTCCAGTAAGCCAAGGGAGGAGGTTTGCTTTGCATTTCAGCATCTGTTCCAGGCTAGCTCTAAAACTGTGTGTCTAAAGGATGTGTTTCAGGGAGATGAAGGATGCAGGGTGTGGAAGTGGAAGTTTGGACCAGCTCATTCCCATCTACTTCCCTTTCTCTCTTCATCCCTCCCCCAGCATCGCCACTGACTGCTCTTTAGCCTGCCCTAGCACAGCACCCACCAGTGTGCCACGCACCACTGGTGGTGCAGGGGACATGAGCAGGGTTGGATCCTCTGCAAGCCGGTGCCTGGAGCCGTGCCGAAGCCATCCATTTCCTGAGGGATTCAGGTCACCAGTCAGCAAACAGACACCAGCTCCTAGGAATACTCATGTGCTCTTCTACCCAGGGTCCCAGCAGGCAGGGCAGTGAGGGTTTTACTGGGTGCTTGTCACCTAACTCGTAATGGAGAAATGTGCCAGCCTTAACCCTCCCTGGGAGAGCACTGATTCCCACAACATTCCTTTAACCTTCTAGGCATGGGAAAGACTCAATGCATCCAGACATTGGATGTACCAAGGTTGGCAGTTGTGCTGTGTTCAGACCAGTTCATCTGCTGCAGCTTCAAGAAGGAGTTTGGCATTTCCTGGCAAAATGAATCTGGAGCCCGTGCTTCCCGGCAGCCCTTCCCAGTGCACCAGTGCTTTGCTGGTGCAGAAGCACAGGGTGGGCTGTCTTGCCAACAGGTCCTCCCCTTGATATTTAGGGGTTTAGCAGCAGACACACAACCAGTCCCTGTCCCCCTCTACAGACACTGGGGTATCCACATCCTGTGTGTGTGTTGGCATCCATCACCTTCCTTGTGGGTGGATGCACTGGTCCTCTTGGGACTTGACTCTGGGCCAGGACAACATCATTTGGCCTGGCTTCAGGCCTTGATTTCCCTGGAACACAAGCATGAGCAAATGAGGGCCTGCTGGAGATGCTCTGCAGCCCAACCCCTCGTGTGCTGGGTGAAGCTGCTCACACCTTCACATTAGGGATGCTCCTGGGACCCTCCAGAGATGCCTTCAGCCCAGAGGCTGCACTGCACGGAGGAGGAACTCCAACAGAGGCTTGGTTTATACCTCATAAGATGTAAGTTAGCTCAGGAAGTTACCCTCACAGCCTGTCCAAGCCTCCAAACCCAGTGGCTGCAGGCACTGAGCGTGGTCACTGACAATGCCCAAAACCACAGCTGAAGGTCCTGCGAATCAGAGCTGTGGGAGTGATGCCGTCCCTCCTGTCTTGCTGTGAGCCTGTCCCCATCACCCCTCCATGGCCTGTGCAGTGTGGGCTTCAGTCCTGCTCAGTGCCCAAGTGCCTGCTCCCTTCCCACCCCAGTATTAGGCAGACTGAGCCGTGCTGGTGCAGAGGACCCGCACGCACCCCGGGTGCTGTTTCCATGACTCAGAGAGGGCTGGACAGGGCCATGGGGAACCACAGGGCTGTTTGCTTGTCTCCAAGAGCCTTGCAGGGGAGTTTCATCCCAGGTCAGCTGGCGCAGGAGGAGCAGCAGCTGGAAGTTTGTCCTTTAAAGGCAGGACCCAGTGTAAACCATGGAGCTCCTCGGCCAGCGCTATCAAGGCTGGCTGCACTCCTCTAGCCAAGAAAGCCAGGCAGGGAAGCAGCCCCCTGATACAACCATTCCTGTTAGATAGAATCTATTTTATAGCATCTTGCAGCTTGGCAGGGGAGGCAGCGGGGGCTGGGACCAGGTCCCTCATCTGAAGGTACCTGGAGAAGAGGGGTGCAGGGTGATGTGCTGTCTGCAGGGCTCAGGCTCATGGCAGAGCTGGTTTGTGTCCGCCACTTAACGGGTTAACCTCTTTGGGCTCTTTAAGCAGAACCAGATTGATTCATCTGTGGGAAACTCCAGTTGTGCAACACCGAGCCTGAAAACACCACTCTGCAAACACCATGTCCCGGGCCCTCGTGTGCACCCCTGGTCAAGGGGCAGCTCTCCAGAGGCTCGCATGGCGCCTTGCTTCAGTGACCCCTTGATCCCAGACCTTCCCAGTGCTGATGTGAGCTGGCCCCCCCGGCAGCACAGCGGGCTGGCTCTGTGCAGAAGGACAAGCATCCTTATGGGAGCTTTGCATGGCTGAGATGGGAAGGAGCATTCCCGGCATCTCTCCATCTCTAGTGCCTTGGGGGTAGCTTGGATCCCTGCTCTGCTGTAGTCACGTCATCTGCAGTCCAAATTAAAGCCAAAATAGTGTGTGTGTGTGTGTGCAGGGAGGGGTGGAGAGCAACAAAACCCTACTCGCATCAGCCTTCGCCTGACAACAGGAGTGAGGTGCTTGGCTTGGGGCTGCCTTTCTGCAGCAGTGTCTACCACAGTCATCCCTAGGCTGCTTGTGGAGCTCAGATCGCCCACCATGGCCCATAAGTGATGTCCAACTCATGAAACCCTCTGCTACCATGTGCAGCCGCAGGCAGTGAGGTGCTAAACCCCTACCCAGTGCTGCAGGGAATTGGTGGATTAGCGTAGGGCCGTGTCAGGCTGGGGACCACTATCCTGCAGTGAAAGGTGACTCCTAGGCAGAGCTGCAGCCCATGAAGGTTTCCATCCCCAGCACGGTTCCTGCTCTGCCCATCAAGGAGCTGGTGCGAGCATCCAGGGAAGGCAGCAGGGAGAGGTTTGCATGAGATCTGTCCCTTTTGGAAGAGTTTCCTAGGGCTCTTCTGCGGAGGGAATGTGTAATCCCTCCCTTACAGCCAAGCGATTCCCACTTCCTTCCTCTCCATCCCTTCCCTCCTCTGTTGTCCCTATGGACCTGGGTTTCATACCTGCTCTCCTCCCCTGGCTCCCACACTTCCCATGCTGCCTGCCCATGCCCTGGTCTCCCCTGCCCACCTTCTGCTGCAGCTCCTGTCCTTCACTCTGTCCCCTTGCTCAGGCACAACCTCCAACACTAAACCCCCTGGCAGGTCTTGTGGCCAAGAGGGGTCTGATATTTTCCGCTTCCTTTTTCATTAGCATCCCACAGCTTTCCTTCTGCTCTCTGTCCCCAGGACTAGGGCTCTGTCACATCCACATCCATCCAGCAGGGCCCTTGCCCGATTTATGCCCTCGGCTCAAGGCATCAGCTCTTTTTTCACTCACCCATTGCTCAGTTGGCTTATTCGTGCTCTCAAAGCCCTGCAGAGCCTCATCCTGCTGTACGGGACAAGAGGCTGGTACCCAGGTGGGATGGTGGCACGGGAGACCAGGGGCAGTGGCACTGTGAGTGGCTTCCCTACAAGGGGCTGAGTCCATCCCCAGGCAAGGCCTGTCCTTGTCCCTAGGGCAGGGAGAGCTGCACTTGGAAGCAACCAGATCTGGTGTCTTGCAGCTCCCTGCCCTCTTGCCCCCCGCCTTCTCCCGCAGGCATCTGATCCTGGGCACTAACCTCTCCCTGGGGAGAGCCAGGCTAATCCAGGCAGGCACTTGTTGCTGTAATCCTCTTGCTCCTTCGAGGGGAAGCTCTGCCAGCTGAGCCCAAAGCCCTTCCCTGTAGGACCTGTGGCTGCAGTGGGGTTATTTCTGCTGAGCTGCCTTGAAACAGCTGGGTCCTATCAAAGCTTCAGCCCAGGGATATAAAAGAACATGAGCATCTCTCAGAGGCAGAGAGTATTAATGCAGTAGATGGAGTGTGGCTCAGGCTCAGCTGAGAGCCAAGCATATTCTTGGCTCAATAGCATGAGCTGAGATTGCCACCAGCCCAAAGCTCCCCCACTTTGTTACCCACTGGAGCTGGTGTGACTGTGGAAGCTGCGGGATGGGTACAGCAGGGTAAGGCTGGACATTGGCTTCAATCGCATTTGCCTGGCACGCTCGCTATTAGTGTTCCATAATAACTGTTAGGTTATTTATTGGGCCTAATAATTGGGTGAGAGACGGTTAATCAGTGTCAGTGTGGGTAGCATGCTGGTTGGTTATGTATAGGAGTCACTTTTAACCACTTAAAGCCACTTTCTCACTGATCCCCTTCTTGTTTGGTAACGCTGTGTGTCGATGGTGTGTAGCTTCTTATGATTCAGGACATGTTATGGGTACAGGCACACGGTGGGGAGGCAGCCGTGGGATGCTGGGCTGGGCACTACTTATGTGAGTGGCTTGTAAGCCATCGCTGTGACCCTTCTTGCAGCTGGGTGCATGCCACCGTGGACAGGGTGCATCAGTTTTGCTCTGAAACCCAGGAGCAACCACCCAGTTTGAAGCAGCACGGGGTGCTCCCGGCTTGCTCACAGTGGTGGTCAGGATGGCTGACTGCAACGCTCCCTTCTGGCCCCAGACACAGCACATGTTCAACGCCTGATGCACAAACATGTGCTGAGCATGGGAGAGTGTCTCCAGCCCCTCTGCCTGCCCCCAACAACTGTCAGCTCCTGTGCCACTGAGCTCATTGCTGCTCTGGTAGCTCCAGGAAAAGCCACCAGAGACTCCCAGCTTGAGAGGAGAGAGGAATTTGCTTTGTGCCGTGAGAACCGGTTGAGCAGCAGAGGAAGAAAGAGGAGTGAATTGTTTAATGGAAAACCAAAATGCCCAGATGCACCCTGTGCGTTACTGCAGGATGCAATTCCTCCGGTGAGATGGTTCAGATCTCCTCTGGAGCAGCGTAAGGACTTCAGGGGTCCATTGACTCTCTCTGTGCCAGCTCCAGAGGAAGCCTTGCTATCCCAGTGTAGCAAATCCCCCTGGACCCTCATCTCCTTCCTGCATTCCTGGTTGGTTTGTTGCCTTCATTGCTCCTGATGCGGAGGCATGGAGCAGTCTGACATCAGGCAAAGCACACCCCGATGGGGCAAAGCCAGGCTAATCCCTCACCAGGCACAGGCCTGCTCTTTGATCCTCTCCCCATATATTGTATTTCTAAGGTGCCTGTTCCTGGTACCTTGCAGTATTATTTTCACACTCCGAGGGGTGTGAATCTGTCAACCTGAGCAATCCTTCGCTAGCTGAAAACTGGTGCTATGACTCAGGGACTAATTAATGGCTATTAGATAACGCAATTAGCACTGAAAACTGTCACCCCTCTCTGAGTGTCCCTTCCCTTCGTGCGCAGGAGCCATAAACACAACTATCTGTTCCCCATCTTCTATCCCTCCTCCCCTCGGGTTCAGGCTGCGGCTGCACTAACCGCCCTGCCCCACATCCCATCAGCAGTTCGACATGATGGAACTAATCCCATTAGGATGGTCACCCTCTCGGTGCTTAAAGGAAAGCCAAGACAAGCAGGGGGCCGGCAGCAGGGCTGGGAGGGCTGGCCCTGCTCTTTCCAACAGCAATGCCAGAGCTGATGTGCCCTGACCCCAGCCCTGTGCACACAGTCAGAGCAGGGAGTGATGTGTGCCTTCCCCTGGGGATGTCCCTGGCAGCAGCTCACACTCAGAAGCCGCTGTGAAAGCGATGCTTTCTGTAATTCCATTCCTTCCCCTACAAATACCTTCTTCCCCTGACTGGTGTGAGCTTGGTTTCCGCTGGCAGTGCTTGCTGCGTGTGCTGGGTGCATGCACAGCCCTGCTCATTCCCATAGACCTCACTGCAGGCTGCATGTGGACCAGCCGTGACTCTGCCCCTGCTCCCTCTGGCCCCAAGGATGAGGATGGGGATGGGATGGTGGCAGTGACAAAGCAGGGTGGTGGTGTGAGGGACAGGGGCCATGGAGGGGCACAGGGAGGCTGTGCAGCACAGGAAGCAGAGGAAGGGGACATTGCGGCAGTAGAGCTGCTTGATCCAGGAGCTCATCTCATAGCTTGAGGTGCCACCATCACATAGGTGTGTGTGAACACCAGCCTCTCCTGCTGCCTTCTCCATGCCGATGGGGAGGGTGGCCAGCTCCTGACATGCAGGGATGGGCAGGAGAGAGCAAGACCCTCAGGTTGAATGCTCAGCAGGTCACCCGATAGAGTGGTCCATGAGTGGGCTTTCTCCTTTCTAAGCTTGCAACGTGCTGCAGGGGCTGACAGGCTGGAGGCTTGCTGGAGTGACACACAAGGTGTGCAGCAAGGAAATAGCAGGAGCACTTCACTGTGCTCTCAGACATCACCCTGTGATCGAGGAGGGGTGAGCAGAACTGGCTTTGATCACTGGCTCTGGAGCTGTCTCCTTGCCCAACAGTGATGGCATCTTGGGCAGTGATGTGGTGGCATGTCAAGCTGCTGTGCCTAATGCTGCCCAAAACAGGTGGACCCCAACCAAATCACAGCCTTTTCGTCTTGGATCTATGGCTGCCTGTGCCTGTCTTCATCCACAACGTGCAAGATGTTGGGTGAGAAGGGAAAAGTCTCCCTGTCTTAAGGACATGCTTTCTGAGTGCTGCGGCAGCCACAGAAACCCTTAAACCAAAAGGTGCTATCAGTGAAGATTTAGAAGCTCCTAATGGCTTCGATGGAGAGGAGAAAACCAGACATAAATCACTGCTGGAAGTCCGAAGGAGGGAGAAGGCTGGTGACGGAGTTTGTAGCTGGCTGGTGAGAGCAGGTCTGAGAGAGCATCCACTGCGTGCCACAGGCAAGGGATGGTGTGTGCAGGCTGAAAAGCCAATTGGTGTAGCAGGTAGGGGACTGAGTACCAGGAACCTTCCTGAAGTGGCCTCTGGGCTTTGACGAGGCTGCATCTCCTCCCTGGCTATGGTGTCAGCATGGAGATGGGTGGACAAAGGGGGATGGAGACAGGGAGGGTGATGTGGGACAAGGTCACGAGAGGATGGAGAAGAGGAATGTTCAGGGGAGAGAGATGGGTACTGCAGGGCATGGGAGAGGCATTTAGCTGGGAGACCTCAGGTCTGGAGAGGTCTCTGGGTATCTGGCTGGGGACAGTGCTGCAGCTGGTGTGAGAGTGGAGATGGAATCACACTAACAAGTGGGATTCCACTGCATCACTGCAGCTCTCTTGTGTGCTCCCTCTGTCCTCAGGCACATCCTGGGGCACAGGCAGAGCTGGGGCTGCCCAAGGGCTGTACCCCAACTCGGGTCCTCCATGCATAACCCTCTGCACAACCTCGGTGCTCTCCATCCCAAAGGCAAACAGCAGGATCTATCCTCAGTGCCTATGCAGGCATGATCCATGGCTTGGTCAGCCGTTCCGAGACCTTATCCCAGCTCCGAACTGAGCTGCCTGCCCTGCTCAGTGCTGGGTGAGCTCAGTGAGGGTGTCAGGGGTGGAAGAGAGAAATGGCAGGATGCAGAGAGCAGAAGATGGGGAAAGAGGAATGCCCGATAGGCTGTGGCATGGCAGAAAATAGCCACAGTGTCTGAGGTGAGGGTGAGCTGTGTGCACATCTTCCAGCTTGTTGTATGTGTGTTGTGCGTATCTTCACATCCTTAACCACTGCCAGTCCCCCTCCTACCCTCAGTCGGGAGATTGCTTTATACTTGCCCTTCAGTGAAGGCTCGTTTCCAAGTACCCGTTGAAGTCCTTCACCCTGCGGCTGCAGTTGTGTCTCAGCCCATCACTTTCCAGCGTGACCTCTGGGTGGCATCCGAAGGCGAGCAAGTGGGGCCACGCCAGTGTTTTCCTCCTTCATTTCTGTGCCCAGTTCTATGGAGTGGAATGAGTTGGACTTTTCTTACCTGGGGCAACTGAGAGCACAAACCTCTGTCAAGGCTGGTAATGAATTAAATGCACTTAGATGAGGATGCTGGTTCACAAAGTGAAGTGGAAAAACTGAAACCCTCATTTTAGCAGAGATGAAGGAGAGGTTTCTGTTCAAGATTTCCAAGTTCTTCCTGGAAGAGCTGGGGTAGATGTCTGCTTGATTGCTAGCTTGTCTGATTGGTTTGATTAGCTGTTACAGGCATGACAGCTAAATCTCCCCATCTCACCAAAGCGAAGAATTTAAAACTCATTTCAATTGTACTGAAACCAACCCCCAAACTGCCACAATTATAGATTTCTAAGCCATCTTATACACTTGTCACCTCTTCTTGCATCCTTGGCAGGGTGCCTAGGAAGGGTGGCAGCAGAAAACGCTTTCCCTCTCCCTTTATGCATCCTTTCCCCTTGCGTTGGCGCTGGGTGCGAAGCTGGGCAGTGCCACAGGGCTTCCTTGCGCCATCAGTATTTAGCATTTCTGAAGGGTTTCTTGCTTTTCAAAGCACTTCATGGGCCACATATACCAGGCTTAGAGGATAATGGTACAGATGCATTTCCCCATCCCTCACGCACTTCTTTCCCCTGTGTATGTAAGCAAAGCCCAGCCGCTGCCGCAGCTGTAGCCTTGCTAATGCAGAAGCTGCTGTAAGAGCTACGTTGGCTCCCCAGCTTTAGCATCATAGCAGCCCTGCTCCCATTTTCTCACACCTGCACCTCTTTAAAAAGCTGTTGTATTAAACCCTTGGCTGTTTGCTGATGGCAGAAATCTCCTACCCTCAGCACAAACAAAAAGCAAGGGCATTCTCTTAAAGGACTTTACAAACACGAACTGATCCCAAAGCCTGCCAAGCCTTGCCTTGGAGAGGCGTGCGTTAATGTTTACACATTTAGCACGTCTGCATACATTTAGCATGTTTATACATTTAACAAGATCAGCCTCAGGAGTCCCAGGTGTTTGGAGGCAGCACCGTTACCCAAGCCAGCTCGCAGAGATCCGCTGTGCCAAGTGCTCTGCTGTGCACTCTGCTGTGAACACCCAGCTCCCACTGGGCTACCAGCAGCAGTGTCCATGGGGCAGTGCTCCAGGCACCGAGTGGAGCTGCTGGAGACACTGTCCTGGCTGGGCTGGTGGGGTTGGGATGCTCTGAGCACCCAGGGTGAGGTGAAGCCCAGCAGGCTTTGGGGTCTGGGTAGTGTGGGTGAGGCAGGTCCGATGGGAAGCTCCTCTGTCCTGCACAGCTCCTCAAGCACCTTTGCTTCCCCCTCCTCTTCCAGGAAATTCCTCTTCATAGAATCACAGAATAGTTTGGATTGGAAAAGACCTTAAGATCATCCAGTTCCAACCCCCTGCCATGGGCAGGGACACCTCACACTAAACCGTGTCGCCCAAGGCTCTGTCCAACCTGGCCTTGAACACCACCAGGG
>JANHGB010045451.1:11186-84727 GCA_026283785.1 Coracopsis vasa | reverse complement strand
TCCTGCTCGTGTTTGCAGTGTGCATGGTTAAAACCCTTCCAAAATCTTCGTTCGCGAAGTCAAGCCTCAATCAATCATTTCTTGAGCATAACAGGTACCAGATGGAGCTGGATGACATTAAGCAAATAGTTTACTCACCAAAATACATCTTTTTAGCATAATGAAAGTTATGATTTAATATAATTCCTGATAAAAGAAGAATTCTTCTATGGAGAATATTAGAAATGTTTTGTTCTGCTATTTTCAAAATACGAGATTCCAGCTTCTTTCAAGTCTTTTGATTTGAAGCTTAGCTCACTTTTCCAGGAAAGATTGCTTACAGAGCACAGGAGCCCTTTAATGTGCAGCGACTCTAAAATGATGCCCCTCTCTTAACTCTTCATACCCTCAACCCTGCCACAGTACAAAAACAGCATGCAAGGAAGAGCAGAAGGTGATGACTCTGAGCCCAGAGGAGTCCGGGCTCAGCTTTTCTCAGCCAGTTCCATACCTCCATGTACAGATATCTTCCTACCTAGACTGCCTCTTTCATCTCCCTGCTCCCTACTTTCTCTATTGCTTTCATCTATTTTGTAAGATAGATGAAGCACTTGTTCTGGCTAGCAAAGCAGTAGCTGCATTCTCCAGGCTTTTCTGTCTCCTTTCAGTTTCCCTTCTCTCTGTTACTATTTCTTCCCTTTCCCTAGTTTAAGCTAGTCCTCTGGCTTCATTACTGTATTCAGCCCTTGCCCCTTTCAGAAACAACTTCTCAATGCTCTCTATTTATACTTTATGTAATATTCTTCAAGAAAGATGGGGTTAATATTTTTCTTTTGGAAAAAAAGTAAACCTGAGGTCTCAATGTGCTGCCTGTGGCCATGCTCAAGGCTGAAGCCACTTTGAATGTGTGATATTATAGAACTGGACAGGTAAACAGAATCCAGCCCCTTACTTTCCATTTCCAAAAAAGTAATCCCACAGATGGCTGTGACAAGTGACACGATGCATAAAAGCTTTAATGCTGCATTTGCAAAACTCTGTGAGAGTGCCAGAGGTCTTTGCCAATGAATGTTGAAGGGCCTAAAGCAGAAATTGGTCTCAAAACCATTGCTAATCATTTCCATAAACCATTTCTAAATGAAAATGGTGTAACTATACGATAGAACAGTGTGCTTTTCTTGTAACCAAGGGCTTGGAATAACATGGTGTTATGATTTGGAATCTGTGTAAATGAGACTTCTTGGGTCTCATACACTGCAGAGGAGCTGTTCCTTGGCCCTCTGCTGCCCATTTCATGGTCACCATCTCCTCTAGCTCCCTCACTGACTGACCAGTGCTTCAGTTTCCATCCTTCTCCCTGACCCTGCAGCTGGTCATCTGATCAATGGGTTGGCACTAGAAAGGCTGTGTTCTGCTATGGCCCATGCCAGTGTGTCCTTCACCCTCAGTAATAGCCCAGTGGTTTTGGAGTTAAATGGCTTGGAAGATATTTCCGATACCTCAAGCATGAAAAAGCAGGTGGTCTGCATGAAGGCTGCATACAAATCTGTCCTATGGGAAGGTTTCTTTTACAAAAGAGCTCCTGATCAAGCTGTAAAGCACACTCACACAGTGATGTCCTGCCCATGGGTGCCTATGCTTGGTAAGTGGACAGGGCATTTCTGCATACATTTTTACAGACCCTAGGGCATATCTATTCAGGAACTGGAAATGCTGTGATTGATAGGCTTTGATGTTCAAAAACGTAGTCTAAAATAACTGAAGCACAAGCAAGCTCTTTAAGAATAGTTTGAAGCTGGAGGAAGCAGCAATCCTATCTGGACACAGGAAAGGAAGAAGGGAGGAAAAAGACAAGGACCATGAAAATGAGAAAGGAAAAGGAATTAGTAGCTCTGAAGGAGCAAGGCAATGGATGGAAAGGCATACTACTGGTACAGAGCCTAGACTGAGGATAAGTCAGAGGTGTTATCAGTCAGTTGCATTGGAAATATGACCCATCAGAGAGGCATGGTATAGCTATGCCTCCTTAAAGGAACATTTCATTCTAGTCAGCCCAAGTTACAGAATGCCTAAAAGGCTGAGAATACTGTAGTCCTCTTATTCTACCACTCAGTGAAGTCTGCTTTAAGTTGTGATGGGGATGGGTAGGGTTGTGTACGATCCCTTCATCAGCGCTACCTCTCTGATGCTATTTATCTCATCACCACCCTATGATCTCATTTGTTCTTTCCCAAGTCTCTGCTTAGAGACTTGCTTAGGTTGAAATTGGTCAGAATAATGGTCTTGGACTACATCTGGACTTAATCTTCACTGTTGCCATGACTCCTTCATTTATACTTCTAATGGAAATTATTGCTTTATCTTGAAGATGGTCCTTTTCAGTCATTCTGTAGATTTTTTTTTATCATCATATGACCTGGTTGTTAAGGTTGCCTAAGGAATTTATTCAGATGCCAGCTAATTATATTGAAATTCAAAATTATTGATAAAAACACTGAATGTGAAAAAGCTACCAAATATACAAAATTTTGCCAACTTGGGACGTATTGACAGTGAAAAATGGAAGCTGTATGGAAATCCAGCAAGTGCATTTATTAGTGGCTTCAAAATGCTTGAAATGCTTTCCACAATGATTAAAAAAACCCTGTCAAAAACCAGCTTATTAAGTTGCTACTTGAAAGCTAATGGCTAAAATCCTAAGCCAAGAATTCTTTATTTTATTTCTTTTTCTTGGATGCCTTTCTGTACCCAGGTCTCCAGGTGCAGAGATATCTGCCACATAAGGATTTACTTGCACCATGCAGAACATGGAAAATTTTCCTGCACTCAAAATCTTGAAACTGTGTAAGCCGTCCCTGGGATCCACATCCAGAGCCTGTCTGCCTATGGGGTTGTGAGGAGTAGAACACCTAGTCAGTGTAAAAGAGCATAGGGTTTAAATTTAATGTAGTTTATATATCTCAGTTTCCTGGCATTCTGGGTAGTATGTCCCCAAGGCTGACATGCTCCTGGGATACTACTTATCAGAGCCATGGCAGAAGATCTCAGTGAAGGTGTGGTAGGGGTAGCTTTACCTCTTATCATAGGGTGGTAAAACCTTCTTATGTGAACAGAAGATATAGCTGGGCTGTTGGAGTGCATGTTATATTAGGAAGATGAATCCAGGAGAAGGACAGGTTTTCTTATGGGACTTGGTTTTTACACATCCTATTCCCTTGAAGCTTCATGGGGGATAAGATAGGCCCATCTACTGAGCCTCGCTCTTCAATAGACATCCACTAGAGGCATGTCAAGACTTCTGAAAATTAGAAAGAGCTCCAGCCTGGCTCATTGACTTCAGAAAGGAGTTTTCTGTGAAAGGACTTCACAGCCAGATATTCTGTCTGTGCCTATGGTATTTTGTTTATATGAGCACAAATAAATTATATTTTTTTAATTAAGAGGCCTACACACTAATACAGTCAAGTTGCAGCAAGAATTAATTGATAATGAGAGGTAAGCTGTTCAAATGTAGCCACAAACAGCAGTCACATCACATGCACTGAAAGCTGAATACATTGTCTAGCTCTTAGTAAGTCTGTGCCCTGAAGCATCTCCAAAAGGTGCATTCCTCTGCTAGACCCAAGGACTGCAGAGGTGAAGGTGGCACGACAAACATTAAACATTAACATAATACTTTTGTCGTCACAGCACTGAGCAATCAATAAATTGTTAGCTCTTCAAATAGTCCTGTAAGGTAAGCCCTTGCTGTGCTCTGCCCTAGGGAAATACTGTAAATGCCAAGTGATGCCCTTTCTTGCAAACCAGCTTTGTGATTTAGAATCATTTCTGGGGCATGATAAAAGTCAAGTCTGGCAGTGTCTATACAAAACAATGACTTCTCCAAGGGTAGGGCAATCTATCTATGCCTCCTAGCACTGCAAACACTGATTTTTAGCATTTGACATTAAGTGAATATCCTCTTGTATCTTCTCAACATCTGTGCTTTCTGAGAACCTTTGAGCATTGTTGTACAATCTATAACTACACTGATAATATTTGAGGTTCTGCATAAAGAAGTAACTTAGGAGAACTTTCGTATTTGTGCCATATTAATAAAATTTATCTTAAATTAGATGAACATCATGAAACTGCAACCATAAATACAAATGTTAATTTTTCATCCACTTTTTTCAACAATGTTTATATTTTTTATGTTGTATTTTCACACCTAGTCTAAGAAATTATTTCCCTGACAGAAGCAGCAAATGTAAAACAAATATTGAAGGTGACTCTGCAGAATGTAAGTTTTAAATTGATAAACTATGGCACCAAACCCCTAGTTCAGAATTTCATTAATTAGTATAGAAAGATCTATATTGTATGACTGGAATTTAAAATCAATTTGCATCAGACTTTGAATATTGGATATCATCCAAGAAAGTGCAGTTGCAAATCAAGAATTATTTGTGAAAACTGTCTGTGGAACGTTGAAGAAACTAACAATCTCTTCTAAAATAATTTGCAATTGTAAAGGAACATAATACATCATTTAAACCACCACAGTAATTTTTTTATTTAAATTCTTTTTTTTAAAAAAGACTTATTAGTACATTATTATTAGATATTAGGAAGAAATTCTGCACTGTGAGGGTGGTGAGATACTGGCATAGAGAAGTTGTAACTGCCCCATGCCTGTCAGTGTTCAAGGCCCGTTTGGACTGGGCTTGGAGCAACCTAGTCTAGTGGAAGGTGTCACTGCCCATGGCAGGGTGATTGGAAAGGTCCCTTCCAACCCAAACCATTCTGTGACTCTATGATGATTCTAATTCAGTTCTATTTTAGTTGTAGATGCTATCCATGAATCCATTTCGTGAAAAGTCATTATAATTCATTGAAAATGTGTATACACATTTGTAGAAGTTAGTTGAAAATAGTCACTTGTGTGCTTATCTACTTGGATCTGAGCTTGTAGACAAATTATAGTAGAACAGTGGCTGCAGTAATTTTTTAAAGTAAGCTATAAGATGCTGGTACAGCAACTGGAGAGTCAGGAAACACAGAGACATGAAAGCAATGGTATTTTCCCCCATGCCCTCTTTTTTTGGCTAGGTCCTTTGACCAGCTGCAAAAATTTTTGTTGGCTAGTGAGTTGCTACGTGTTCACTCCACCTGACAAATGACTCTGCTGCAGATGGCTAACCTGACTACAGGCCACCTGTACATGCCCAGAGCAGTGCAAAAATCGAGGAGCCATGCAGCCTGCATTGCATCCTTAATCTGCAGATATCATCTGTGTGAAGAAGTTGTGGAAACTTATCAAAGGATGCCTAGTTTCATTCTTTTTCTGCTGGTTTCAGTTCTACAGCTGACACTGACTAACCAATATTTGATTGCATGACATGAAGACATTGTAATGTCTGAAACATGCATTTTGCTCCATGCATTATACAAACCAAGCAATAGTATAGACAAAGAAATTAGTCTTTTGCTGTGAATTATCTGTTGTTTCCTTGTAAAAGCTTCTGTTCAGAGCTAGAGGACCTATACAAAATCATATTGAGCAGAGCTGGAAACAGTCTATCAGTCTATTATAAAAACTGCAGAAATGTATTTTTTCTTGTTTTAAAAATGGTGGGAATATTGCAGCATGCCATGGCTGACTCCTCTTTTAGCACAAAAAGGCAGTAATAGAACATTGCAGTATTATTCTAATATGCCAGCTATCTCATTTGCTGCACAGTCAAAAGCTGGTTTTGAAAGTAATTAGAATCAATAGACAGCCAAGATTTTAAGTACTAAGTAATACACCATTGTAAATTCAAGTATCTGCAGTGTGTAGAAAGACACCAGTCTGCAGGGACTGGACAAATTTCTGGTCTTGGGATCTTATAAAGTTTTTCCTGTTTAGACAGAAAAGTTTAGAATCAGTGATAATTCTGATCACTGATTCTAATAATCTCTTCAATAGAGGTTGCTGAGGAGATTATAAATTCTTACTGCCCCTTTTTATGGTTTTGTTTGTTTGTTTGTGGTTTGATTTTTTTTAAAATGTGTCTAAATGATCAGTTCTCTTGCTTAACATTCCTTTGCCACAAGAAGAGATAGTCAAACTAAACTAATCATTCACCCATTGCCACGCTTTCCCCCAGCTGTTCTCCCATTGAATTCCCTTTCCTTCTGAATATTAAGACTTGATAAGTTGCTCTCACTTTCAAAGCCAATTAAAATAAAGTGTTTAGCTCTGGCCTGATTGAGAACACTGTCTTTTATCAGGGAAATCATGAAAGCTGGTCTCTAGATAAACACTATACTGGATTTGCTTTGAAATCAGCTTCCTTTAAGTTGAGAAGAACCCAGGTCATGTGAGCTCAGTTACATCAATATGTTGCCAACATCAGACGTTGAAAATGTCTGCCAGCCATTTGGGAACTCCGAAAATGGCGCAAGAATTATGAAATGTAAAAATAACCTTTGAAGGTTTGGCCTGCTCTTTTTTGAGCTTTGGGTTGTTGTTCAGTCAAATCATAAAAACTGGCAGCAGTGGGCATGGCGCTGGTTGAGGAGGTATTTTTCCAAGTACATTTTTAAACTTTCTTTGTGGATGGAGCTTCTGACAAATTCGAACGAAAGAAGAAACTGGGAAGTAGCTGATGTACAATAAAAGACATAGCAAGTAATTTGCAAGTCAGCGAGATTTTGCCTTTTAATATATCTGCTTTGAATAAGTAGGACGGATTGGCATGTACTCTGCTTGCCCCTTGAGGTGACGTGGGCACAGTCTTTGAACTGAAGTGGATGGTAAAATTCCCAATTTCAACAGACAAATTCAGCTGCTGAAGTATGTAGTGAGGTAAGATATTGGCCAGCTTAATTTTGACACACACTTGAGACTCAAATAGGCCACAGTACTTTGGCAAAGGCTGGCTTAGGCCAGTGGCCATGACTACACTTGAGTAGCACATTTTTCTCTCAGTGCAAGTTCTGACATTGCTCCAATTCCTATAATGCAAGTTTCTTTCATTTCTAGCCAGGCAGCTGTCTGAGCAGAAGAGAAGGGGTTTCTGTGCTCATGCAAACTGATGGATATAAGGAGAAGAAATAAATGCTGAGTGAGAAGGAAAAAGCCAAAAGGACTGAGATGGATGTGGCTGTTCAGAGCTCAGAAGGGAGTCTCTGCTTTTTGAATTATCTTTACTATGGCAGATGTGGGATGCCGTGGGTGGGTGTCATCCAGATTTTAGCATTATTATCTGCTGAGACACAGATTGTGACTAAAAGCAAAAGCCAAAAAAGTAATGGAAGAAACGGTTTCTAAAAAACACCTCATTCGCTATTGCTTGCTGTTTCCAGTTTCGCTTTATATCCTTTTCAGATAAAAGCAGATTTTTCTGTGTTCTCTAAGGGGAAAAGGAACACTAGATTCAGTGAATTGAGAATAGGATATGATGGTTTTCAGGTTTTTCAAGTAAAAACCACAATGTGTTTTTTGGTGAGGGTTGTTGGGTTGAATTATCTGTTATTCAGTCATACTTGGCTAACCAAGGAACTTTCACTGAACCTATCTTCAGATACTGAATGCTCTACATATTATTTATTTAGGTGTCTATCTATCTTCCCCACCCTGTCAGACTGCCTCCTGTGTGTGCCAGGGATTGTTTTGTCTGTAAACAATTAGCTAAGAGTGAGCCAATAAGCTAACAAGTAAGTTATCAGTTTGTACATACAGATGGTAGTTTCTGAATTTTATATAACTTGTTCTGTGTGGCATTTCACGACACGGACTCAGGTTGATGCAGAGACTCAAATCCAACTTCATTACAACCAAGCCCTTTTTATCACCCTGTTCGGTACTTTCTCAACCTGCACATACATACAACGTTCAATCTCATTGGCCCTTGTAAAACTCTCCAGGTAAATAGTCCAATCACAATGCTGCAGACCCTCTCACGGCCCCTACATCCTCTGGCCTCCAGCTGAGATTCCCGTCACAACTACATCCTGGCCCATCCTCCAAAGGCTTGCTCTTCGCTCTTCCCTGTCCTTCAAGGCCCCAACTCATTACCCCAGGGCTTGTCAAAGCACCAAGGCCTCAGAGCTCATTCCCAAACTGTTCTTCATGCAAATCTTATCGCCTTTACTCCCCACAGTTCTGCACAGATTTCCTTTCTGTGGCTTCTTGGGTGTATTCTAAAAAGCTGATTCAGAGTCTCCTTCTAGGATCACATAGCACTGGAGGTGCAGTGGTTCTGTCTAGGGTTTGTCAATGAAGATAGGAAGTGCAGGACTTCTGGAGTCTGAGATACCTACTGCAGTCTTGAATGGAAGGTGTGAAAATCACCTGTTCTTCAGTTCATTTTAGTGACGGGACTGCTGTTCAGTGACTTGCTTTCTTTCTGTGCATTTTTGCTATCTTTCTGCGCTCACCATCCTTCCTCCTCTCTCATTCAGTTCCCTGAGTTCACAGACTATGTTTTTTAGAGTCAGGGGACCATCAATTCAAACTTCCAGATAAAAGGACAAATTTTGATGGTGGCCAGAAGACATTAATAAAGACTAATTCATTAAATGCTGGAAGACAGCAGGAGCAGAAAAATGCTTGATTCAGAGATAAAGTGACCTAATGCTAATTAGATCTGTTGAACAATCCAAAAAAATGTCACAAATTGGAAAGGACCTTTCCCAATTAGTGAGGAGTTCATTAAAAAAAGGCAAATCTAGCAGGAGACAGGAAAGTGCTTGAAGTACACATATATATTTTCACATATATATTTTAACTAGACTTGGAAAGAGAATTGGTTTTGTATATTAAGGACTTCGCTGACTCTAAAATATTCTGCATCTAATTCTGAACAACTGAGACAGGTACTAAGAGGTTTCATTTAGTACCCAGTAAGGCCTCAAACTAGCAACACATTTTTCCAAGTTCTTAGTTCACCTCCTCAGTAAAGTATTCTAAATTTGTGCTTAGGTTCCATTGATTTAAATAAATATTTATTGCTGGTTCTATTAATATTTGCTAGAGTTGAGTCTGATCATTCAGTAGGAATTACGAACCTGTCTGTTAATCTTCATCCATTTTCTATTCTTACTTAAGAACACATTTCTGTCTTGAAGAAGGCCTGATTCCTTTGCATGGAAATGAAGACTACCTACAAAAGCTGTTTAAGGCTTCCAGGCATTCAATGCCTTAAGAAAAAGTGAATGGACATGCCAGTTATAATTTCTAATAGAACAGTCCTATTCTGCAAAATGCTTACGAAACCATGAATAAAAAGACAGAATGGGCCCTGAGAGTTTAAACATTTATTACCAAGGAAAGATTTATCAGTACAGGGTGTATGCAACCAGTATTTTGTGAATCTCCTTGGGAGGATCTCCCTCTTTGGAAACTTCATTCTGTCTGGCTGCTGAGAAAGCTTATGCAAGGATGGCTCAAAGGTTTGTAAGAAGAATGTTTAGCTCATGAGTCTTTATGTAATTCTCCCCTCCTGTGTCTCTGGTGTCTTTTTTTTTACTATCCACTGACTATGTGACTAGCTTTAATTGCCTTTAGCACAAGTAACTGTACCAAAACTGAGCTAGACCATGCTGCCAGCACTTAAAGGGAGTTAGTTGTTTTTAGATAGTCAATACCTTAATGTTTTTCTGGACACCCAAAGAGTTTGTGATCTACAGTGAGAGAAATGCTTTTCTGTGCTGTATTTTCACATGAATGGTGGGTTCACAATGCTAACAAATAAGAAAAACACAAATTTTCATGCACTTACTGCACAGATGAACAACCACAGAACATGTAGGCATGGCACAAATCAGCATGTGTGTACAAACCAGAAGGCACTCGGGCTTTAATACTGGGATTTTGAGTGTTGCTGTAGTGCAAGTCACTGGAAATGATAATGGTTGAGTAACAAGTGAAAAGATAGAAGAAATCCAGTTCTTTGCATATTACTGTTTGCCTGTGGTTAAGAAAGAAATTACATGCTACCATACTATAGCTACATATTAATATATGGTGCAATTCTGCAGTCCTTCTCTGGCCAGACTCGGAAATGAATTCCAAGTTGCTATGCATTCTTAGTTTTCTAGGCGAGTGGTGGAAACAGCAAGTTCTTAGCCCTTCTACGAATTGGTGTCTATTTTAACTATAAAAGTTGTCTGAATGGTGGCTTTAGAATCACACCTTATCACCTGCCGTTTCCTGAATGGTGGCTTTAGAATCACACCATTTCATTGTTATCTTGCAGAGTTTAACAGTCTTATCTAATATAAAAACTTTAACTGCACAGCTGTGGTCTTGTGGATAAATTTGTGCCAGTTTCTGGAATCTACTTTCTCCTTTTAACTCTTGTACTGCTGTTTTCTGTAATGGAAATCACAGAATTTTTTAAGGTGTAATGGATACCTTAAAAAAAGACCTAGATAATCTTGCAATGTTTTCTGATATGTAGGGTCAGCTTATAGATGATCTTTATACTATTAGTGTATCTGCGTGTGGTTTATATTTTGGGACCTTTCAAAATGTAACTTTTGGTCTTAGTAACATTCTTTTTTTACAAACTTCTAAGCTAATAATATGTGAAAGTCTGGCTGTCAGTTGGGCTTGCAAGTATATTTCTTTCTATTATGTCAAAATCAAATATAGAAAGGTTATGCATCTTACCCCATATGTAAGGAGAAAATAGAGCTCTAGGACTCCTACGTCTAGCTTTCATACTAAAGCTGCTAGTCTGAAGGTCTTTGTCATAAAAAGTCTGCTTCTGTTGCTGTTGATATAAAAAAGCAGCAGTCTCATGTATAGACATAATCATCCTCAAAACACAGGTATTTCATTTTTTGATTGCACTTACACATAAATCAGAGATAAAAATAATAAATTTTGTTCAAGCAACATTTTGCCTTCAAACATGACTGTTCCCAAATTAAATTAATTCCATTTTAGACATATCAATTCACGCTTCGTATAAGGAGGGCTGTTGAGTTCAGATTCTCAAAAATCATCTGGAAAGGATAAAGGTTGAGCAATTATTTTTACGATTGGCTGCCCATTCAATTTCTGTTTCTCTAATAGGATTGTTCAGTGAATATTCTACCAAATGCACGGAAATTGGTTAAGCTAATTCTACTCTACAAAAAAAGATGAAAACCCATAACATGGTATTTAGCTGGTTGCTTTTTTATAGGTTCTGCCTGAGCTCTTGTACTGCATTTTAATCTGTATAACTTACTTCAGATAGTTTTGACAGAGGAAGCTCAGCTCTGATTTTCCATTGAGCCATGCTTCAACAAAACACCTACATGTGTTCTTCAGACTTATCGCCTTTCATGAATAAGCATGGAGCTAAAGATAAGCTGTTGCTTAAATCTCTCCTTGCCTTTGACATTAAGGGGGACATTTATTAACTTGTTGCATATTGTTATTGTTTCGTTGATGTGCAGTGAGTGACAAAGATTTATAACAAGTAGGGATCTGGATAAATATAATTCATAGGTATGATTTGTCCCTGCCAGTTTGTACCCACACTAACATCAGTCTCGCTACGTGTTTGGCTACATGGTGAAAGACATTGGGGAAATGAAAAATCAGCTCCCCCAGCACGTGTTCCTTATGGATTATTGTGCAACTGCAAAAATACCTGTTCTGGCACAAGCAGGTGCAGACAGGGGCTAAATATGGGCTAAATCCTGCTCAAGCCTTAAGCAATTCTGCTCATTAATGTAAATTAACAGCTTCAGACTTTAGAAGTACTACAGATGTACCAATAAAGCCCTCAGGCAAGGCTAATATACCCTTCTAGCTTGGGTATATAGATGCAAATCATAGCCCAGGGACAGGAAGCTTTTGTTGGGCAGACAACAGAAAACATAAAGACCAATTTATTTAAAATGTATTCAAGTTTACCAAGTTTACCTAATATACAATCTCAGTGTATGAGAAGTTAATCCAATGTAAAATTTTAGTGGGGTTTGAGTTACAAAAATGCCTGGAATATTTATGTCTTTTTAATGACGTTCTACAGAACTGAATATTAGCTACATAATGTCTGATCCTCTAGCAGTGCCTCTGCTCATGTGAAGCTGCTTTGGAAATGAACTTTTCCATGTTGGGGAATTTCTTTGGGTATTTTTAAGTAAATAAACAAGTTAATGACCTGAAAAAATCTGAGATATTAAATTAGTTTATCAGTCATACAAAGCTCTGCCACTCTTCAGTAGTACTTCATCTTTCAAAAGATCAGGAAAGGTGGAAATGTCTTGGACATAGGTCAGGGGTGCGAGAAGTGTGTGCTGCAGCAAGCTTACTATAGGGCATGTAGGGCAATAAACAACGGATGTCTGAATTTAAACCTTCTCTCAAACATGAGCCCAAGAGGGAAAAATAGTGGAAATTAATGAGTGCTTGAAGGAGGGGTGGGAAACAGTGAAACAGCTCTGAGATGAGGATGGGGCTACAGAGCAGAAGCTAGAGGCAGAAGCCGCTGTCCTCCATAGAAACAAGTTTTTCTCATTTGCAGCCTGACTTCCCACCTGGCACCTGCTGATCATGGAAACATGACACCATTCCCTGTTTCCAACACAGATTAATATTATTTTAGGTCGTTTAGTAGTAGGAAGTACACTGTGGGGCAGCTTTATAAAGATGTAGAAGTGCTTAACTCCAATTGTTAACAAAATGCCTTTGAATATCAGCCATTGTGTCCTAACCATTTAATTTCTCTTGATTGTTGAAATAAGTTACTCCATATTTAAAGTAACTAGTCAAGTCATGAAATGGAAAATTATTTCCTTACTGAATTTTAATTCCTACTTAATAATAGGCTCTTACTGTCTTTTGAATGTAGGATCAGTGAAGAGTTAGGTGCTTTTTAAGATACAAAAAGAGAAACAAAGTGTGTCCTATCAGAGCAATAACAAATAAGTCTTTCTCTTGAAATTGGAGTCTTGCTGAGACTCAACCGCTTCACAGGTATAAATTCTGCAGTGATCTGTGGAGATAGACCTCGTCCTTCAGGGAAGAGGTGAATTAAAGAGGATGCTCTTAATCCATTAAGAAGGGGGAAACACAACATACATACTCCAGGGAGTGTCACATTCTACAAAAAATATGAGAACCCTTGGGAAATGCAGAGCTATCTCCATGAGAAGTTGAAGCCTGTGTGGACTGATATACCCTATGTTTTATCCTGCCAGCATGTTCCTTTGTAGCTGAAGTGATAGGATTTTACAAGCCACAGATAGTTTTTTCATACCAGAAAGGTCTGCAGGGCCAGGGCTGTAAAAAATTGTGTATTCTTTGCCTGCAAGAAAATACAAGAAAGAGCAAGTGCTAGAACTGCAATTTCCTTAATTACCAGATACATCCAGTTAGACTAAATCTTCTAAAAATAGAATTAATTTTATTTAAATTATCACAATAGCTTTATTTAATCTAGAGCAAGTATGAGCAAAGCTTATTTAAAAGCTGACCACTTTTTTTTAATTATTCATTGCTCTTCAGTTACTTCATAATGTGGGAGGAAAAATACTTTTTTTCTTAAAGTGACTAAATCCGTGTTCATCTTTAGCTTGTGTTTCATATTGCTTTTAAGGGAGGTAGCAAGCCATTTTATACTGTGTCAGCATTTGGCTATGATTGAATTGTAGACAATTATTTTTATTGATTTTTATGTTTTGAATAACAGGTTAACAGGCAATCATTGAATTTTGCTTATGCATATAAATGAACAAAACTCATGGGAATGTGTAATGTTAAATCAGATGTTTTACGTTTAGCCTCGTATCTAACTAATAACTTCTAAATTGGCTTTTGTATGCACATGCAAATTTCCACCAAAAGCTGTGTCAAGGACTGCAGGGTTGGCTTAATAGAATATTTTAGGACACTTTCCTATCAAATCTGAGTTCTTAGACCCAGTTTTCATTTGAAACCAGAAATGAGTCCAGAGAAGTCAGTAAGATTACCCAGTTACAAATTGATCTCACCTCTGAGATCTTATGCAAGCAAAGGGCAGAAGGAAAGCCTAGACTTCAGGCATCCTTTACATGCCCTTGCTCTGAAAAGAAGGGGGAGTCTGCTTGGTCTCTGGCATTTATTGATCTGATTTTGAGGTGCAGTAATTTAGTTCTTTAACAGGATCCTTATGGGTCTCAGGAGATGGAGGAAACATAAAGCCAAGTGGAGTTTGGCCATAGCCTATGTCACTATGACAGCCTTCCAGTCAAAAGAGGAGTCCCTGTGTTGACACTTCAGCAGACTGATCTACTCTTCTTTATGTCCCTTTTGTTGCCAGACTACTATTAAGAGACATTAGCGTATGTAGAGTTCAGTACTTTGAACTGCAAGCTTCACTTGTAATTTCTGCCAGTATCACATATGATGTAAATACTACAGGAAAATTCATGGAAAGATGAAGACTCTGCAGGAAAGGAAAATTTTAAAGCTATTAATTGAAAGAATCACCAGGGAGGAAGGAAGAGAGAAGATCAGCATCACTGGAAATGAAAGATACAAAAATAAACCCTGTCACTGCAGTTCAGCAGCATGTAGGAGCTGAAGGCAGAAGTGTGATTTATTACTTTTCTGTGCGGGTAGTTCATATATCACCTTTGTAATATAATGTAACCCTGCAAAACAGATTTGTGCTTTTCCTTCCTTTTTGCTTCTGTTTTACCTCCTATATATAACTTTTCCGTGCATTTAATGAGACATTAAAAAAATTTTTTGCCAGTTAGGTACAGGTATAATGAAATACTCCTTGACTCTTTTGAGGCTTTCTATTAAAAGTCTCTTTTGAGACTTTCTATTAGTCTGAGAAAGTTGGGGCTGTTCAGCCTGGAGAAGAGAAGGCTGCATGGAGACCTCATAGCAGCCTTCCAGTATCTGAAGGGGGGCTATAGGGATGCTGGGGAGGGAGTATCCATTAGGGACTGTAGCTATAGGACAAGGGGTAACTGGTTAAAACTTAAACAGGGGAAGTTTAGATTGGATATAAGGAGGAAGTTCTTTACTGTAAGGGTGGCGAGGCACTGGAAAGGATTGCCGAGGGAAGTTGTGAATGCTCCATCCCTGGTGATGTTCAAGTCCGAGTTGGAGAGAGCCTTAGTTGGCATGGTTTAGTGTGAGGTGTCCCTGCCCATGGCAGTGGGGGTTGGAACTAGATAATCTTAAGGTCCTTTCCAACCCTAACTATTTTATGATTCTATGATTCTATATATTTAATGTAAATTCTTTCTTGAAGAAAGAATTGAAACTGGGGTCTTCCCTTTGCTTGTTAACAACAGTAGCTGCAACATCCGCTATGTGAATCAAGTCCTTTATGATTGACCTTCATAATTTTTCCACTTTTGGGGGATTAATTTGATCTATATGACAACAGTTTGATTTCTTGTACTATTACATGATGTGTGCCAACCTGAATACTGCTTTAGAGGTTTTGATTCTAACCATGTCCTCCACCCTTTGTAGGGGATGCACTTCGCTTGTTTGGGTTTTGGCTGCAAGGAAGGTCAAAAAGTAATGAATAAATGTCAAGAAAGATCACTTATGAGAAGTGGGTGCTCTGCATAATAAACATTAGCACATGTTTAACAAAAAATTTCCTCCAATAGAAGTCATTCCCATATTAATTTAATCCTGCTGTCTAAGATAATACAATCTCTTTGAAACAGTCTCGATTCTTAGTGCATAGGGACCTTTTCTGGATCAGAGGCCAAATTTCCATTACCTGATGAGCTAATCTGACGTGACAGCCTCATATGCAGATGGGGGATCTCTTGTCAATAGTTTTCTGCAGAGACAAAGAGAAACAAATGTCTATATTCATTCTCTCACTTCATGCATGAGTAACATTACCTTTCTGTCTCCCTTTCACTCAATTCAGGTAGTCATTGAGAATTTAAATATAAGCTTTTGTGTTTCTGAGTTAGCTTATGCATGCAAAGCTGTTTACAGAAGACTGGCGTCCTTGTCTGTTTGTTTAAGTACAGTATGTATTTTGACATGTAAATTTACATGAGGCATATTTAATCAGTCACAATGATATGCTAATTGCATTCCTGTATGAACTGCATAAAAACAGCATTTGAAAAAAAAATTATGAAGGGAACTTATTACCAGCTGAGACACTTTCTAATCAGTATTATGCGTCATCAAAATGCACAAAGATAAAAGTGATAGATTTTCAGGACTTTTATAGCCAATAAAGCAAATACGAACAAAAGAAAAAAAAAAAAGTCTTTCTCTGACCAGCTTGAAAGTTAGAAAATAGCAACTGAAATCCATAAATTAGAATGCCAAAAATCTCTGAAATGCCTCTGCAGGTTTTGGATGTTGTTCACTGACATAATTTGTGTTCTGATAAGGTTATAGGTTGATCTTGTCTCCAAAAGAGCAGTGACATTTAGACTTTAGCTTGCTCTGCCCCAGGGAATTGTTCAAGTATTTTGAATATAGTTTTCTTTAATATATACTTTTATAAGCAAATCTCTAACTTGTTCAGGTGCAAGTGGTTCACTCTCAAGAAAAACCAAACCATACCAGTATAAACAGCTACTATATATACATATGTATACATATAAATCAACATACATATAAATCAACAATACTCACCCATTCATTTTCTAATCATTTACCACTGAATTTCCCTGGTAATTATATTTTTTATCCTTTTTTTTTAATATATTTATATTGCAAGTAATTTATATATGAATGCTGGATCAGACTTTAATATATATTTCAGTTCAGATGAACGGATATGTGGCCTTTGTAGTAATGACCCAGTTATAATTAGAGGGATGTTAGGAAGAGTTTTTCCTTATATACAACTAAGAGAGAAGAAAGAAGAGTGTTGATACAACTGTGCTTTTGTGGTTCAGGGAACCGCACTTATTGCTTCCTCACAATAACACTAATATCTTGTGCTGTTGTTCATCATAAAATTTTAATTTTTTTGTGATTGCCTTAATCTACTCTTTATACATACATGCATTAGGAAAGTGAAAACCTGTTTGAAATATAAAATAGGAAATTAATCAGTTTAATTGGTTAAGATGGAGTATGTTAAAAGTTATCTACTTAAGCAGATATGAATTTTGCTCTAGGCCCTATTAGTTTGTTTAAAGTAGCTCACTTGTTTGCTTTTTTTGGCTGAGGCCAGGCAAACTGAGAGGACAATAAGTGTATGGAGGTCTCCTCACAGTCTTCCACATATTAAACTCAATCAGTTTGACACACACCTTTAATTTAAACAGTGCCATTTATGTGACCTTAGTGAAGTCCCTTAGATCTTCCTTTAAGTGGGAAAAATAACAGCAGGCCTAACACTGAGTTTTCTGAGCTTTGATGAAGTTTGCAAATAATAGTGCGATCCTCAGAGGAAAAGAGTTCTGAAGCAGAAACTGCATAACACATGGATTGATGAGAAACACAACTCTGGTTGTACAGCTGCTTAATATCCACCAGTAATTGGCTTTTATTTGTTATTGTTCACTGCCTCTGAGCAGTGGTAGGAAATAGTTACATTTCTTTACTTGTAGTAGTCTGAATGGTGCTTCTGTACCCTGTGTATCTGCCTTCTTAGGAGGCAGAAAAGTATTTGCTTCTTCTGCATGCCACAGGGTGGGGAGAGTTTACTGCACAATTTAGTATTTTGTGGTAAAGGTTCTGGATCTCCTTCAGCACAAGTGAAGGCAGAACATGTGTGCATCTTTTCCTTTGAAATGTGAGGATGATTAAAGTAGGGAAAATTGCACATCATGTGTGCATGTATAATGTATGGAAAATGTATTTTACCGTTTGGATCTTACTGAGATTTCCACAGGACGGTAATAGCACAGAATTGCTCAGGCTTCTGTGTATTCAACACCCCTGCTTCAGCTTCTGCATATTTGTTGCCTGCCTGCAATATTATTAAAATCTCTGTGTACCATGCCATAGTTTTCTGAACTGTAAATAGTATTTTAAATGTTTCCATTGGTGGCTTGTGTCTAGATAAATGGCACTGATATGTAACATAATCTTTTAATGATGTTTGATGTTCTTTTTATTCCGTAAATCAATTATTATGTTATCCATAAATGTTTCTCTGTAGATTCTGCAGTGTCATTTTACCGAAAGTAATGATTCCCAATAGCTACACCTCCATGCTAGGTAATAGAGTACACGTAGAATGCTTTGAATTGCAGGCTGCTTGAAAAATGCATCATCAGTTCCTTTCTATATGCCTACAAGAGCTCTATAATTGGTTTGCATTCAAACTCCTTGCAATTTGTATTTGCCTAAATGAGAAGCTGGTCTTAGCAGGAAGGCTTTGGATCACCAAGTCCGGGCTGTCTGCAAGAGCAGTGGGGGTAGATGGAATTACAAACCAGAGTACATAACTATTGACATAAGAAATATATTGAAAATTTGGAAGAAAAGCTGTATTGGGATGCAAAATGTGAGAAGGACATTGTGAGTTCCTTGGTGATTTTTTTTGAGTTTTAGTTTCAAGTTTTATACGCTAAAGACAATCAAATCAGGTTAGCACATCATGCAAAGCCATGTCAATGGGTTATGACTAAAATTCTCCTTCCAGACAGAAAAAAAAAACCAAAACAAACCAAAACAGAATAAAACCAAACAAAATTTATGAACAAGTAATAAAATGTGCAGACAGGTGGGAAAATATGATAGATTTACAATGGATACAGTGACACGCTGAGTGACATTAGAAAGGCCGTGTCCTGTCTGGATGAATTGCCCTAAGTATTTTGACCCCATTAATGACTGTTTGATGGAACTAAGCAGTCACGGAACCTGTGAAAAGTAGCAGCTTTGTCCTGGGCACTGGTGAAAGACTTGACTGAAAATGTTTCTCTCAATGACCTATGTAACAGAAAGCATGTTTTACTTAGTATCAAAGTACTAGCAAATGCACAAAAATCCACTATTTGCTATTTCAAAACCAGAAAATACATTAAGTGGGAAGAAATATAGTTAAAAAATATAGTCAGGGTGCTGTGAATAATGTTATGTATGTTCAAGTTCTATGGAGATCATTAAAAGACATATACTAGGAACTCCAGCCAAAGTCATGCCACATAGTAAAAAACTTCAGGAAGACCAAAATCAAGCCAATGTGGTAAAGTAGAATAAAAATGAAAGTTGTTAGAGGATTTTTCAAGAAATCTGAGGTATGTTGAAGAGAGAAAAATAGAAAGGATGGTAATGTCAAGTGAAGTATAAAAATCATAGAATCATAGGATGGTTTGGGTTGGAAAGGACTTTAAAGATCATCTAGTTCCAACCCCTCTGCCACAGACAGGGACACCTTCCACTATACCAGGTTACTCAAAGCCCCATCCAGCCTGGCCTTGGACACTGCCAGGGATAGCGCAGCTACAGCTTCTTTGGGCAACATGTGCCGCTGTCTCACCACCCTCACAGTAAAGAATGTTTTCCTAATATCTAATGTAAATCTACCCTCTGTCAGTTTAAAGCCATTGCCCCTTGTCCTATCGCTACATGCCCTTGTAAAAACTCCTTCAAAGTAGGCAAAAATGACTGGACAAGCAATTTGCAAAATTCTTAAAAACTAATAAGAAATAATTGTCAAATTAATTGGAGGCATAAAGCCTTTCACAGAGTGCATAGGATCAAAGATGTTGAAAAGCAACTTTGAGGACACCAATAAGTGAAAAATATAAGTTAATTTTATGAAGTTGTGCTCACTATTCAAGTATTTCACAAGGTTTCTATGAAAGAATCGTTGTTTATGGGAAACTCATCAAATGAAAGTTGTGAATGCTTCATCCCTGGCAGCGTTCAAGGCCAGGTTGGACAGAGTCTTGAGTAACATGGTTTAGTGTGTTGTGTCCCTGCCCATGGCAGGGGGATTGGAACTAGATGATCTTAAGGTCCTTTCCAACCCTAACTATCCTATGATTCTATGATGTCTGAAATTGACTCTATGGAACAAATAGGCAAAATGAAGAGTATTAAGTCATCGTGGCCAGATGGTAATACTTGCTCAAAATAATTCAAACAGCTTTCCAGGGTGAAACAGCTGAAGCAGTAGGTGTGATGGGAGACTCTCATCCTAACAGACTGGAAGATATTAAATACAATCCTGGATTTTAGAAAAGGCCACAGAAAAGATTGAGAGAAATGACAAATCCCCCTAAACCTAATGTCTATATTGGATAAATTACTATAAATTAGTCTAAGTACTAAATTGGTTGAATCATGGGTATGCATGGCATGTTAGAATAATGTAACTTTTAGGAAGGAAAGGCCTGCCTCCCAACTTCAAGCCCTTGAATTCAGTAACAAGCGTGCATAGGAGTGAGATACCATTGATATGGTTCCCATATAATTCCAAAAGACTTTCAACAATATCTCTCAACAAAGCAGCTAAGGTGCTCGGGGATAATAAGGAGGTTTTCACATGGATAAATAGTCAGTAAAAAAAGAGGCAGCAGAGGGTAACAATAAATGTTCCATTTTCACAATGCAGAGATGTCACCAGCTGAATTCCATGGAGGTTTGTGCTCTTCAACAGATTCATAAATGATCTGTAAAAAGGGCAGAATAACTTGCTGAGGATTTTGAGATATTCAAGATATTCAAGACAAGGGCTGACTGTGTAACATTGAAGAAGGACCTGTAAGTGGCTGGGCAATAAATTAGCAGACAAAATTAATTTTTTATAAACATTATGTCATACTTAGGGGTGAAAAAACCCTCAGTCCTAATGTAATGTATACAGTGATGGACACTGAGCTAACTGTAAGCACTCAGGAATGACATTTGAGGCTATAAGATATAGTTCTATGAAAATCCCATTTCAGCACTCAATAGCAATGAAAGCAAATCAGATGTCAGGGATGCAAGGAGAGAAAAAAAACCAGAAAAGATCATTATATCATTGTTACAAAACCATGTTGTGCCTGTATCCCTAAATGCATGAAGCTCTGCTTCCTTCGTTTCCAAAAGGTATATTATTATTATGGGCAAGAAACAAAGAGGTGTGACAAGGAAGATCAAAGATATGGAACATATGGTGTACAGGGAAAAATTAAATAGAATAGGAGTCTCTTTAAAGTGATAGGACTGATGGAAGATATTATAGAAGTCTGTAAAATCATGACTGGCATGAAGTTGTGTAGGATTTGAATATTTCTCTGGCTTCAGAACAGGAACTAGGGGCCATCAATTTTGTTATATTTTGTATAACAAGCAGTCCTTCTAACATTGTGTATGCAATGTCCTCATTGCTGACTATTGGAAAACAAGCTGACAACAAGCAGAAAGAAGTGGCTTTGAAAAAAATGCAAGATCAAGCTGAGAAAGTCCTTGACAGTTTGTTGTGATATTAAAATCTGTGTGGGTTTAAAAAAAAATACAAATGCACAAATTAGTGTAAAAAGAAAACATTAATACATTAATTGCTAAAGCACAAACCAGCACCTCTGGCTCAGAAATGCCATGACTTATTTGAAGCATGCTCTGGAAAACATTTCTGCCTGTCTCCCTTTCTGCATAGTATTTAGGATTAGTCATTGTTGGAGACAGGACTTTTAAGCAAATTACTTGTGCCATCAGTTGTGTCATCAGGTGGCAGAATTACTGTACTCTGCCTATTTTGGTTTTAGTTTCTTAACCACTGTATTATTCCATTTGGGGCTCTGTATTTAAGGGATGCTTGCATTTGCAGCTTGATATCATAATAACAATTTAGACTAATTATTAAGTTCTTAAGTGCTAATAACAGAATAATGCTATCTTGAATACTATTGGTCTAGATTTATTTCTATTTGAATTTATCTGAAATCAATGAAGTAACAATGGTAGTAAAGTCTGCTTTAGGACATTTTTTTTCTCCATAGGTTTCAAAGACTAAGATGTTACAGAGATGTGAATGTCAAAGCTACATCAAACAAAGTAGCCACAAGGCAGTTATATATTTCCAAATCATCTGACAAGCACATGTGGCAGAGAAAGAGTGTGTGCAGAGAACACATAGGAGGATAAACACCAGTGAGAAATGGAGAGGAAGGAGTTTTGAAACCTTTCATTTTGTTCTGGCAGATGGGGCAGAACATTTGTCTTAGGAGACTTAATACAAAAATAGACATTAAAATTATGCTGCTTTTCCTACTTAAGACAAATCATATGCTACCTTTTTTCCTTATCATATGTTGAAGAACAAGTAAAATAAATTAGTACTTGGATATGCAATTTATGTATATTTCCTGGGTGTGAAAATTTCATTTACTGCTCTTCAAAAGGATAATAAGGCTTCCTGAGTACACTGGCTGCAGTCTCCATAAATCAAAACTTCTTTTGGGCCATATGAAATATTTACTTTAATTGGACCATCAACCAAGGTATTCAGAGAGACGAGAGATGTCAACTGAAAGCAATTGGATACTAGTACAAAGGGAGCAATTAAAAGCCCAAGGGTGTAGTTAGGGGCCTGTGACTCTCGAACTGTGAATATTAATTGCTGCAGTTTTATTTAAAAATAATGTTTAGATTTAGAATAGATTTATGATTTTTTAGCTATAAATTATAGTTTTATTAAGGATAACATTTGATCTAGTCTGTTGTAAAAGTGTCAGAATTCTTGTTTGATTCAAATAGCTACTACAAATGAGACAGTATGAGTGAAAAGCATTTTTTCTAAGATCTTTCCTAATTTAAAAAAAAAGGAAAGACCACTGAAGGTTGTTTTGCACTGGAAGTGAAAAGCTTGTCCTGAAATCATTGGTGAAATACTCCCTTCTTCTGGACTATGCTCTGTTGTCTGGGCAGTGGACAAAGAGATCACATCTGCCCTTGGACTTTGTACTAAACCTTACAATTTACAGAAATATTCTGTTCTTTGGCACTGACATAAGGGTGTAGAACAGTGTTGCCATCGGAAGTGGAAAGGTTACCTTAAAGCTGCTGAAGAAAAGCCACAGAGGCTTCAAGGTAATGTGAAGTTACATGCTATTTTAACTTACTGAAAGAAGTCAGAAACATACAGAAAATCTTCCATAAAATCAGGAGTGCCAGAGCTCATGTCTTGGGACTTCCCATAATGAAAACTGACTACCTCTTTAGACTCTAGAGATGTATGATTTGTGTTTGCATAAATCACTGTACTAGCCATAATTATTAATAATATTTAGTATTCAGGCTTGAAGTGGAGTGTGCATGGATGTAAGAAAGAGTTTAATTAAGTATGATAAATATTAATTTTGGAGAGGCAAGATAACAGTGAGCATTCTTGTTTATTAAATACTTTAAATCTTAGTTCAGGTTATGTTTTTACACATTTTTAAACGTTTGGGGTTTATTAACTTTCAGGTAAAACTGATTTTACTTTTTCTTATCTTGGGTGAAATGCAAACAAAATACCTGCTTTAGGTGTCTGAGGCACACACCTGCAGAAAACATTACTCTGGGAGAAACAGCAGGCATAAGGCATCATCCCTTCGTAGTCACATCCATATAATAAGCAACAGCTCCTCAGTGCTAACTAATGCAGAGGGCCGTGCCCAGGCTCCCTCATTCTGAGAAGGGTCAAGCCAGGTTTCTCAGATTTTGTTCTTCAGGCTTTCTGCGAGCAGAATTTTCCTGTCTAGCCTGGCCTTCAGGTTCAATTCCTCTGTTAGTTCATTTTGTATGTTGGTCCTTGTCCAGATGTGGTTTAGTGGGGTCTTGGGAAGGTGTTCAAGACCCCAGAATTCAGGCCACTTAGTTCATGTGGCTAAATTAGGAGGACAGCCTTGTTAGGTAGATCTCAGACTGAAGGAAGATTCCCCAGAGGACAGTTTGGAGCATCTAAGTTAAGACGCAGCTCTAAATCACCCTGCATAGGAGACTCTTTCTTTCTATTCTCTACAGAGGTCTTTGGAAAATTTGCTTCATATATGCTCTGCAAGTGCCTAAAATTAATGAGTTATCCAACAGTGAAATGCAGGTTGGTGACACATGAAACAGTAGTTACTTTCTTCTTTTGAACCTGCTTTTTAGGCATTCAAAACTGTTAGCATCTGCTGGCTAATTTTATACAAGAAAATTTGAAGTCTTCATATGATTTCCAGTAGATGCATTCACATCCCTCCATCCATTAATACAATGCTGGCACTGCTAGCAAAGTTAGAGCAGTTAATATGAGTGTGCTGTTTCTAGTTCATACGTGAGGGTTACAAGAACACCTCAAGCATGGCAACACAGAATTTTGTGCCACCCCCGCTTGGACTTCACCTCTTCTGTGGTATTTCATTCCTAAGTCTTTGTAAAAGCAATCAGTGAATATACTTATAAAACTTTTTTTTTCTTCTTCCTTTTTAACATAAAGCTACGCTGACTGCATTAATGCAGTATTTTCTGAGCGCTAAAACTGGAAGGCTGCACATTCCCAGTGGTATTGTGTTGTGGCTGGGAACCTGACGTTCCCTCCTTTCATTTAGTTCTAAATTAGAGGCAATGTGAGCCTGTTTATGTAAAAATGTTTTAATTAACAGGACCCAGATGCAGCATCAGAAGTTCTAGTGGAATTAGAAAAAACATACCTAGGATTTAGTCCTCTAAATAGTAGGTGGTTTAAAGCTACCTAAACTCCTCTAGTGTAATGCAGGCTACTCCTGTAGTTGCTTCATTGCTGCCTTTTTTTTTTTACAGTAAGTTATGCTGGGCCATGATAAAAGGATGCCAGCATTTCAATTTGAAACCATGGCAACTAGAAGTGGTGATCTGCATGTTTGCATGACAATGTGATCATGTTATCTCGGGAGATAATGCACATAATATACATATTGGAACTGCTCTACCTATATCTATGAAGTGGGATGTAGAAAGGGGAGGGGGATCACCTCTGTTGCTACAGGAATTGTGTGTATGAAATAAAGTTACTTTTTCCCTTGGGTGAATTGGAAGGTCAAGAAACCAATACATGTGCGTGAGTTCACCTTTTGATTCAGTATAATCAAATACTGAACTCAACAAAGGCTTCCAGGGACATCATTAGGAAGTAAAATCTCCTCTAACTCTTCATTTTCTCTGTCCTCATACATGAAGAAGTTACCACTAAAAAATGTTTTCTACTATGGATATAACTTTCTGCTAAAATGATGGCCAGAGCATACTTGGAGAGAAAATCAAGCAACAGAATATGAGACTAAAATTTTTACTTCCAGTTTTAAGAGCAGGTTTGAAACCAGCCCTGGCTCTAGCATTGCTATCTTTTGCCTCCATTGTAAATGGAAGCTGTACTAGGTGACTGCTTTCATTAATTTATGCTGAAGTCTGGCATATATTTGGCACAACTGACTGCAGAGTAACCTTTAATAGATTAAATCAGCCTTCCCAAATAGGAACCAGAAACTCACAGCAGCAGTGAATCTCTCTGCCATGAATTCTAAAGAGGAATAGCAAGAGCAGGGTATGATTTTTTTATTTATTTTTTTTCTCATTAATGGTGGAACAAACAGAAAAAGGTCCCTTGAAAGTTAAAGCTTAGCTACTGCAGAGTGTCCTCATGTATTATGAGTGAGAAACAAAGGAAACTGAGAAACTTCAAAGCTTCCTGTGGCATTCAGAGCTTTCCATCTTCAAAGCACCTCTCCCTTTTGTAGTTCTGCTCTGGGTTTAATTAATACATTTTAAATATTGTTACTGTAAACAGCGTCATCTTTGTTTTCTACCCTGTTCTTTTTCAGAGCAATTTAAATTATTTTATGAAGCTATCTGTCATCTTTATTTAGTGCCTCTTAACCTCTTTTCTTTTACAAATGAGTAGTCACCTCCAGTTGAGATTAAAACGACACTGGAAAGGGGTGTATGTGCATGTGAAGCAGTCCAGAAAGAAAAAATGCCTTGCCTGCCTTTTATCTACATTCTCTAAAGTAAAAATAGACATAACCCTCTCAGTTCATGTGTTAACAATATTTTAATATTTTAAGATGGAAAAGAGAGATTTAGAAGTTATAATGTGCCCTTTTTTCCTTTAGGAAGCTAATTCTAGACAACTGCATGGGAAAAAAAAAATGTGTGAAAATTACACATCTGCATACTTGGAGTCTTACGTTTTTTGTTCATGCTGACATTTAATTTTTTCATACGTATTTGGGGGATTTGGAGCTGGGGAGAAAAAGAAGAGAGGTGGACTAGAGAAAGCATAGCTTTTTGTGTCTTATTAAGCTATTTTTGTCAGTGCAGACTTAAGACATTTTACATATTAAAATTGCATATTTCTTCACTTACAATATCTTTTCAGTTCTTTCTTTAAAATGTACATTGATAAGGAAAGGTAGAATGTAATATTGAGTAAATGTCATTTTGCCAATTAGTTGAAATACCACCAGTAGTTACCGTTACTTAGTTGTATGAGTCTAAATGGAATGATTGTCTTATAAAAATATCACAATATTAGGCAATTTAATATTTTTTTCTGTGCTTAGTTCACTAGCAATAGAAAGAAGAGGGGAAAATAGCAAGGTAACGAGGAAAAACATAAAAATATTTTCCAACTCTGGTAATTGATGTGAATGCAACTGGGGTCGCATGACTGGGAGTGTCAGTTTCCAGTCTTATTCCTGCCACCATTCATTTGATTGAGACCATGCCACACTTGAGGCAGAGAAGAGGCATTTTTAATGCCTGTGTAGCATGATTTCAATCTCTCAGCTTTCCAAAGCATAATCCTTCCTGCCCTCCAGAAAGTAAAAGAACTTCAGTCAGAGGGCACTGAAGCTAATGAAAGCTTTCCTTTTGACATCTCTGGCCTTAAGCTCAGGCTTAAAGCCCGCAATGATTGCTGCTACCTTTAATTCCTTTTTAAGTCCTCTTTTCAAACCATGACACATTTCTTCCCTCTCCTATCTGAATATCCAGCATTACAGCATTATGGCCTCAAAACATGTAAATGGGAGAGTTCCCAGTGCCTGGAAAGGAGCAGGATGAAATACTAAATGCAGTTTAAGGGTCAGTAGTAGTCCCATTGCTGATACAGGCTCACTGTTGTCTTACCATGGCAATAATTTATATAATATTAATATTTGTAAACTTGAGAGGGAATTGTGTTGTGAAAAGAGAAAGCACTTTTGAATCTTGACTGTCTATTTGCACATGCATTTAGACCGTGAATTTTAACTTTATGTCAACATTACTGCAAAGAATGGAAGAAACATGTACTGAAAATGTAATGTATAAATATACAAAAATCAATCATTGCTCACCAGACTTGCGTCAGGCAAGCTCTTAGTCCTACCTGCTCCTGCAATGTTTTAGCAAAGATATAAATGGGTACTACAAACTCAATTCATGTTTCTATTACTAATGGAAAATAAAATAACACCGCTACTCTATGCTGGGTTTGTTGTTTGAATGTCACTTATTCGCAATTTGATTATTCTTTCTAGTTACACAGCATCTAGTTTGTATTCATATCTTGCATTTTGCTGCAAGTTTCATGCAGGCCTTATTCAGACCTTCCATTTTAATTCTTCAAAGTTAAAGTTCTTTTTCTTTTTCTTTCCATTTTTATTCTGTTTGGCTTAATATATTCTGTGTTTGTGATGGATGCTCTATTTTCCTTTTACCTTTCTCTTATCTTAAAAACTTATTTCCTGTAAATCTTTTTCACCTCATTTCTATTTTTGTCTAATCTTCTGGTTCCCCAACTCCCTATTTTTGCCAATATTTTCTAATCCTTCCTTTTACGTAATCCATTTTTCCTTATCTTTCTTTCTACTTCCCTGTCTCTTTATGACCCCTATCCTCACTCTTTCCTCTCTTTGGATTTTGTTCTTGTTGGTTTTGCTAGCTGACTGTCACTCAAAAGATTGCAGTAACATAACAAGAAGATCCCCTGAGACTCCGTGAAAATTCCTGTGAAAGCAGCTGTTCTTGTGATGTTTTCAGCAGGAAAAGTGCACAGAAAAGACTGGCTGGACCTAGGCCCCAGATTGTGTTCCTGATGAACTGTCCCTTTTAGCTGTTTCTCTAAGGTCTAAAGATGGGAAGGGATGTTCTTCCAGCCCGTTTCCCTAACTGTTGTTTAGAGCACTATGTTCAGGATTTTGGCTTGCTGTCAGAAATACTCTTCCAGTAAATTTTTGCAAAGATCTTGTCTGGGGTTATTTGTGTTTGCAGCAGGGGGAGGGTTTGTTTGGTATCTTTTTAGACAAAATGTGATTTAAATACTATTTAAAAAATAAAAATATACTTTCTTACACATTTTAAATGCCGTTTTGAAGTTTTGCTTGATATCAGTTTATTAATTTAACTAAGGCCTTCAAGGGATTCCTAAATTTAAAAATGGATAATAGAAAATAAGCCATTGTAGCAACATTTTTTGCATGCAATTCCAAGAAAAATTTATGCTTTCTGTCTATTTGTGCACTTCTATGTTAGGTTATAAATAAAACCACCTCTAATAAAGACAGAATCCTAACTTTAAAGATACAAATTTAAATGTGCCCAGAAGGATATCATGTTTCTAAGGTATCATCGACATTGTAAACTGCAATGACTGGTATTAATTATTACTGGAAACTTTTATTTTATATTATTATCCTTATTTCTTATGTCATTGGGATATAGTATCCAGTACAAAATAATAATTATTCCTATTGTTATCATGTCTACAAATAAGTAATTGTCAGTTAAAAACACCTCTGTCATTACAGAATTTTTTTGTGGAATTAGTGTAGGGTTTGGTTGGGTTATTTTTTTTTACAGTCTACTACATATATATAGAATCTTCAAATTTTTATATGAATATATGCTATATGATTGGTGATTATGCTTGTGACAGGTGTAGTTGGATTATTTTTCGTCAAAAGAAGAACTTAGCTGTTAGGTGAACTATCACCAAATTTTTAGTCTACTTTATTCTGATATTTCAGTAGAAAGAAGATAGGACAAGAAGCGTATGCTTATTTGAAAATGGATCATTGTTGCTGGAAGGTTTCATTTCTAATAGGCTAGTGCCTAAGAATCATCTGCTTTTCTGTGTTTGACTGGAAGTCAATGTTTCTGCACTAGTAAGTCAGATAAGTATGTGTTTCCATGTGAATACATTTATTTGCCAGCTTGTTATTGGAAATTGTGAAGTGTTTCAATTTGGTCTGCAAGTTCTTATTCACACAGTAATCCTTTTGATACTAATACTGTTAATTAAGAACGTACAAATAGCTGGTAGATCATAATCTGAATGAATGGATGAATATAATGATAATAGCTGTCTTCTGAAACTTTAGCATTTGTCAGTCATTTCTACATGGCCTTGTAATAGTGTACAACTTTGGTAAGAATTGCAAAATACAGTAGTCTAAACAGAAAACCTCATGTTCATTTCTGCACATGTAAAGTCACTCATAAAATATTGCATAAATTATTGTGATTTCCTTTTTAAGTACAAGATCTGGCCAAAAAAATACATTATCTTTATGAGTTGTGGTGATTTAAGTCTACTCTTTGTCTGTCTAGTTAAAGATATGTTAGGAAAATGTGGAAATAAAAATAAAAATTTGAGAATTTAATCTAAGCTACTAATGTAAATGTTACAATCTCTTGTGACCTTTCCATTCTTTCCTACCTTTGTTAGTTGAATTCATCTTCCTTGCATTCTTCTTTTGCCTTTGCCTCCCTTACTCTGAGAATTTTATTGTGTTTCAATATTAGAGAAATTCACAATTAGTTGTCTCAAATCAATTATTTGATATTTCCTAGGTGTTAGAATCAGTGGAATTTACATGACAGATTTCTCTAGTGTATCTGTTTGGGAACCAAGCAGGTAGGACTCTATTTTTCTTTTTTTTTTTTCCCAACATGGTACTTTTTCCAGATATATTTTTGAAGTTGAAAAAGAATAGATCATCACTAAAAGCCATTTTCTTGGTAGCTACAAGAGCAAATAGGTCATATTGTCTATATCTCTTTGGTTCAGAGGTAATTTGATGTACCTGCATTGAATGCAGTGATACCGATTCTATAATTTTATCTAAATAGGCACTAACTTCAGATGAAACTATGAAAGCTAAATAATGCATACACATCAGAAAGCACACTGTGCCCTTTCCATCTTCCCCAGCCCTCTGGTTTCTATCTAAATCAATATCTGTGTACTGCTGTGATGGCTCACAGCACGACATGCATTTGGCATACTGAAACTGTTACATGCTTTAAAGCAATATAGGATCTTTTGGAAAGGCACTTTTTCCTCAAAATGCTACTGCCAATGAAGCCCCATACAAATGGTCAATAACAACCAATTGCCTCTGTTACAGAAGTCACTGAAATGGAAAAGTAGCCCATACAACAGAAAATAAACTGAAAGGAAATTTTTATTCTGGATCTATAGGAGGTTTTCTGTTTCACTAATCCAGAAAGCTTAACTTTGGTGATATATGCTGCTCTCTTATTTGCATTTCTTTCTGGTGTTTACTCTGTTATATAATTTTTAATTTATTTTTCAGTTTTCTTTTTTTTTTTTTATTTTTTTTTATTTCACAACATACTGTATCCCTTCTAGAAACAAATGGATTTAGTCTGCTGAATTATTTTAGTCCTTGGCTTTTGTTTTGGGGGTTTTGTTGGGTTTTGTTTTGCGGCTGGTTGTGGGTTTTTTTCCCCTTATAATGTATTAGAGAAACATCCATATCCACAGCAGCAATTTAATTTTGAGCTATCATTAAAGGTATGGTTACTGACCCATTCCTCTATCCTGCAAGCCTCTTCATGGAAGTAAGGCAGTGTCACAGTACCACTGAAATCCAGCACAGCAGGCCAAGCAAGGATCACTTTTCCCTTTAAACACCCGAGAACTGCAGGGCAGAAACACAGCAGTGTCACAACTGCCACATTTCAAATGCTTGTTTAAGCTCGGCTACCCTGAACCGAGGCATAGCACGACGGCAGAGCTACACTGAATTTTTCAAGGAGAGGCAGCCAAACCTGCTGCATTCCCACAGAGAATCACAGCATGGATTCATAACTGTACCAGGTCTGCGTGTCAAGGTTTTGGTATCGGGGAAGGGGGTGTGTGCTACAGAAGCGGCTCCTGTGAGAAGCTGACAGAAACTCCCCCTATGTTAGAGCCAGTGCCAGCTGGCTTTAAGATGGACCCACCACTGGCCAAAGCCAAGTCCACCAGCGATGGTGGTAGCATCTTTGGGATTACATAGTTCAGAAACGAAAAAAGAAAACTGCACAGGAGCAATTGCAGCAGGAGAGAATGTGTGAGAGAAACAGCCCTGCTGATACCAAGGCCAGTGAAGAAGGATGGGAAGAGGTGCTCCAGGAACAGGAGCCTGTGATGCAGCCCGTGGTGCAGCCCACGGTGAGGCAGGCTATGACTCTGCAGCCCATGGAGGTTCACAGTGGAGCATATATCCATCTGCAGCCTGTGGAGGCCCCATGCTGGAGTACGGAGATGCCCAAAGCAGAAGACAACCTGTGGTGAACTGGCCACAACCCCCATTTCCCATCCCCCTGCGCTGCTGGCAGGAGTGAAGTTAAGCCTGGGAAGAAGAGAACGGTTGGGGGAAAGAGATTTTAAGATTTGGGTTTATTTCTCATTATCCAGCACTGATTTGACAAGTAATAAATTATTTTTTCTCCCCAAGTCCAGCCTGTTATCCCCATGATGGCAGTTGTCGAGTGATATCTCCCTGCCCTTATCTCGACACACAAGCCTTTCACAATATTTTGTCTCCTCTGTCCAGCTAAGGAGGGGAGTGATGGAGCGGATTTGGTGGGCACCTGGCATCCAGCCTCAGTCAACCTGCTACAGTAACAGAGGTACCAGTTGTGTGGTATGTCCCCAACAGCAACACAGCAACACTTCCAGACTCCAAGGCAGTCTGCAGCACTACTGGTGATGCCTAATCACCAGGAGCTAGGAACTCCATCTTTGTTCCACCTGACAGTACAATCAGTTCACCACCTATAAATTAATCTCAAGAGAGTCTTAATTAGAATAAAACCTATGGATTGATTTTTTGTCTTGACATCACCTATTACAGAAAAAAACAGAGTAACATGTTGCATTTAGAGAACCACTCATAAAGGTCGGTTCTGTCAGTTACAAAAGATGCAACTTTCATTAACTGCATAATACATAGAAAACTCATTTCCAATTAAAAAAATACTGCGTAGGACTTCATGAGTTTCTCAACAAATGTTAGAAATTTGAAAAAAAGTGCAAATTAAAGTAATCTGTTAAGAGTGCTTATTATGTTTTTCCAGGTGTTTACTGTGATTGGAGTACTACACATTTGCATAACTTTTGGATTTTCTAGATATTAAGGGAGAAGCAAACATAAAGAGAAGACTCTGATTTATCAAGTGGTTTTTCAGGAAGGAAGAGTAATTTTCCTTTACAAGCCATCTGTACAGTTCAACATGCAAATAATTCTCTGTTCAAGACAACAGAATCATATTTTACTTGTGGGTTTAACATACACAGCACATTCCCACCTCCATTCTGTTCCACCACTAGAGGACTCATCAAGAACTATCAATTAACACAACAGCTACACTAGCAGGCAGAATAATGAAAGGACATTTAGACCTAAAAAGGGTTTTTCCTTCCTGTAACTTTTATTTAATATCAGGGGGGAGTGGACTATATATTAGTATACAGTTTATAGATGTTTCTGCCACAAGGCTTCTAGTAAAGACAAATTGTGATCACCTTCCCACAGCACCTTGCTAAATCTCCTGAGTCTTTATTTATACATATATACATCACTGCAAAGTCTAGGAGCACAAACAGATTAAATATGCTCCCTGCACGCATCCAGGCCACTCTTGTTGACATTGCACAGGAAAGCATCTGTAGATTTTATTTTCTCTTTCATCCTTTCAAACTTGAGCACAGCGGGGAAATTGTTAAATGAGTTTTCCTTCCTGAGACTAAACCACACTATTTGCTGAATGTCAATCACAGAACAACTGATGGATGCTTGAGTTGCGGAGAACACACCTAAGTCTCAAAACTTCCATTTTGTTAACACCTTCATACACAGTGACAGAAAAAGAGAAAACCCAAAAAAAAGCTACTTGGGTAATAAAATTTTAGCTAAAATCAGTTTATTCTTTGTAAACTGCAAATATATCCTATTATTTTTTTCAAATATAAGCATCTGCTTTCTCCTGCAATTTCCTTGGCATGGATGTCCTCTGCCAATGTGCTTCTAATTGATGCATTTCATTTTAATGGCTTGCAACTTGGAGTAGTTTCAACACTGCCAACCCAGCATCACTGTGACACAAACAGCAGCTCAGGAGAGCATGAATCCATGAAAGAAAAAAGAAGAAAAGACAACGTTACATGCAATTCTTCTGCCTAGGGTATGAATTAGGATATTGATAAAGCAGTGAGGTCACAGACTCCTCTCCATCATATTTTACTGTTACAGGGAAATTCAGTGATATGTTGTTCCAGGTATGATAAATTGTCTTCTGTGGGCATCTATTTTTCACAGATAAACAGCCTATGGCACTCAGGGCTTCCACCTTCTCTGAGACTGTCACACTTGCGCCCTTTTAGTATTACATAGTAGCTTAGTGTTCTCATTAGAGTCTGGACATTAATATTAATGAGACAAATTCTCACTCAAGGCATGCTAACTTACATGACTTCAATTACATTTTTGAGTGCAACTTATAATGAGAATTTACCTTTATTAGTAGTAGTTTTTAGAGCTTTCAGCTTCTTTCTCATACCACATTATATCAGAAATAATTCAACCTTGATAAAGCCAGCAAAAGAGTAATCAGTTCCATACAACAGCAAAATTGATAATAAAAGGAGATTTTAGATTCCGTAATCCTTTTCTCTTTGAGGAGAGATGAGTTGGTTTTGGTTCAGGTAGGAAAGCCTTGAATAAGTAGATCATTTGTAAATACAGGGATTGGGGAAGCATGCTACTTAAGATTATCAGAATTGCTAATTCAGACAGCCTTGTAAACAGATTGTGATTACACAGAAAAAGTTATTTTTCCTGTTATCTACAGAAAGGAGATAGAATCTAGCTTTGCAAAATGGGTTTTTTGACTGTCTCACAAGGAAGGAATTATGATGCAATTCGAGATTAAAAATTTCAGTCACCTTTCAGGGATTCTCCAGTAACTCAATTTGCTCTGCTGAAAAGGAAAATCCACTGCAGAGTACTAACGCATTAATGATATACTGCTATGTACAGTCATACTTTGATTGCTGAATCCAAACATGCATATCAAACTCACAGGGACATCTGAATACCGCCTCCGTAGCAAAATGAAGGGGTTCTTTATCTTCAGGGATTGGGGTAGTAGTTTTAGTCACAGGGTACACAAAAGCAGACTTGTACAAACACAGAGCCTAGCAGATATCCTCCAGGTAACGCCCAAATTTTCTAGCCAATTTTAGGTTAATTTGACAACAGAACAGCAGTCTGGAAGACATCACATTTCAGCACGTTACAGGAAAATTAAAGGCTAGGTAAAACAAGATAAACATAAAAAATTGTCCCTTCAATTGAACATCAGCAGAATGACCATATCAGTGCTCTGGCTGGACACAGGGCATGCTGCCTCTTACTTAGGTGACCTGGAAGAGGCCCAAAATGCAACAGATGAAACAGAGCAGTTTAGGACCTAATTAAAAAACAAACAAAAAATAAATTATAGGGTTTAACTTTTAAACTTTTTTTGTCGCTGAAAGCTGAGCTTCCAGACAACAGAACAAAACTCATGGGGCAGCTTAATTCTGCAGCTCTGCACAGATGTTTCTGAAATGCAGCAGCTCAGTGACTACTGAAGGATGTTCTAAGCTGGATTCTTCTCAAAGCCAATACATCACAGGGTGCTGCCAGCCTAAAAGAGCTGGCATTTCACAGCTCCTTCACATGCACTATCATTTAGATTAAAAAAAAAAACCAAAACCAAAACCAAACAAACAAACAAGCCTCACCAAATTGTCTGAGCAGTCTCTGAAAACATTTCTCTTTCTATCTGGTTGACCAAATATGCTCTTTCACTTAATTACAGTTTCCAGATTTGGGAAAGACAACAGCTAACTATAATTTGCCATTTATTTATTTTTCTATAATAGCCCAAGCTCCATTTTTTCCTTCTGCGTAGCCTTCTATATGTTGGAAAAAGTAGAATATGACAACTACATTTAAAGGCCTATAGTAATTTTGCAAATAGGCTTCATTATTGCCCAAAGGTGATGGGATACTGCAACTGACATGGAAACTGCTCTGAATACGGGTTATCGCACTACCACTGTAGGTATACTGGATTGTTTTGCACTATGCCCCAGTGGAACCACAATGAAAAATTAGCTGTTCCACATTACAAATTACCTTGTTCTCAGCTACAGCAGGTAATGGCATTTCAAGGTGCACTTAGAGCATAGGAGGGGAGGGAGAAAAAATAGGTGCTTAGCCTGCGTGCCTCACAAACCCACTCTGTCTCTAGATTCCATGATAGCATTTGTAAGTGATTCAGATTTGCTCTCTTACTTTGCAAAATAATAAAACTAATTAACATTTAATGAGCAGCTTAATTTTAAAATTCTGTTTCCTACATATTTTACCATATACATCAGAGAGGCACAGCAGCGAGGACAGGCTTCCCTTGGGGGATGCATGAGAGGGAAAGGGGACGCAGGAGCTGGCTGCTGTAAGAAGTTTTGAAGAAAAGCCCTCCAAAGAGCTACCCACAGGCACATGAGAGTCTGTGCCTTTCCAAGACAGACCCAGGCCACGAGTGCTGGTGCTGTGCTCCCTTCTGTAGTCTGCCTCCATCCTGTGGAGCAGCAGCCTAAAAGCTACCTGTAGCTGCCACTGAAGGGTAAGTAAGCTTAATCCCCTCAACTCCTCCCTTGTAACCAACTATTACTTGCTGCATATCACTTTTATTATGACTCCTATTAACAGCAATTTTCTGACTGCTTTACTTCAGACCATTTGAGTTTGAAAACCCCTTCAAGGGAAGAGGCCAAATAGAGAGGCACAACTCCAGGCACATCCCTACCCACACACTCACCACATCCTCCATCTTGCAAGGCAAATCAACTCAAAATCCTCCCAGAACCAAACTGGTGTGCTTATATCCTATGCTCATTGTGCTGAACATTCACATTCCAGCCATACTCTTTTGTTACCTTCACCCATTTTCGTTATAAATATCCTTAGATAGGATTTATATCTACGCTACTTATTTCTGGTTACATAGAGAAGTGCAAAATTAACATTAATCATCGCAGCATTATTTATGCTTTTGTTTATTGATATGACTTCAGGGAGTTTAACATTCAGTTCTTGCCTCTCTCACAATACACAGCAGTCCAGAAGTATTTTGTGTCCAAGACACTATGAAAATCAGACACCATAAATATATTTGCAAAAATTTTCCCTGTTAGAAAAAAAAAAAGGTTTCCAGCCATTTCTATTTCATTTTGATTCTGGCACAGAGAAAGCATTTGGCCACTTGAACGTATGACAATTACTTATTCTTCGTTCTCATTTACAACTTGATTGTGATAGCTCTAGAGAAGCTTGAGATATGAAATAAAAATACAATGCTTGCATGCAAGTGTAAGTTAAGGGTTTAGTCTTCCCATCATCAAGAGACAAGCATTTGCATAGTAAGGGAGTTTAAGCCTAAATTCATTTTTCATTTTGTCTAACTAATTCCCAGTCATAATTGCTTCAAATAAAACAAAACACAAAACCATTGAGGCTAAACCACAACAAAAACAAAACTGAACAAAACCCACAAAACTCCCCCACCAACAACCAATGTGATTTTGGTATTCCAGTAAGTAAACTATATATACTCCTGTAACATCCTCCCATTAAAACTAAGGGGCAGATGGCTATCCCTTTCCCTTACACACTTATCACATACCATGATTGAATTACCACACGCTAAATTTGTCCAAATTCACTAGATGTGGCCACTGCTGAGGGCTTTATTCTCTGCCCCTCATCCCTTGAAGGCAAAGCCACATGGCTGAAGGCACACTGCACCAACACAGCTCAGCACAGGAGTGGCACAGTGAGATCACAAGCCAGAATGCGCAGTGCAGTTGTGTGGGATGGAAGCAGGGGGAAGGGAAAAGAACAGCTGGGATAACAAGGACAGTCAGTGTCGTGGAACGAGCTTTGACAGGACATGAATGACAGAAAAGGTGAAACAGAACTGTACAAACAGGAAAATAGTAGTAGTATCCTAAAGACAGAATTAAGGGATCAAAAACTTTGCAGAAGCCTGAAAACAGAGAATGAGAAGGGAAAGAACACACAGCTTTCAATATTTTAATGTTGCATTTACATGTGAAAAGGCAAATGGGAGAGCATAAAATGTAAGAGAGATGCAGATGTGGAGACACAGAAGCAAAGGAGGAGAAGGAAAAGCACTATAGCAGTAAGGAAAAAACAGAAACAAGAATAAAAACAAAAGCAGCTTCCAATGGTCACAGGTAGCAAGGTTTAGAAATTTCTTCATTTAAATGAAAATACTCAGGCACCAAAACCTCTTTGATTTGTAAGCTGACAGTAGTTTGGCACCAATACGGTTTTAAACTACCAACTCACAAAATATGCTGCATATCACACGAAGTTCTCTGCACTTGAGTTTGATTCTTAAAGACACACATGCTAATAGGAGCAGGCTTGGATAAGCCTCACAAATGTTTGTGGCATGCCTGGTAGCACGAAAAAAAAGCACCAAGAGGCAGATTTGGCAGCTTCCTTTCTGAAGCCAGCGGAAAAAACCTTATTGTTCCAGGTTTCTAAAACCCTGCAGCAGCTGCCTGGTCTCGCAAAGCTCCAGCCAGCACCAGGAAGCCAGGAAATACAAGTTTCTGTGAGCATGGACCTAGCACCTCTACAACCTGCAAGTCAATTAGAGAAACTAGAGAAACCACCCAGTAGCTGATTTCTGCCATCCCTGCCAGTTCCTCAGCTTGTAATGTGGGAAACACGCTGTGGCATCAGTGGATGTTTGTGCTCCAACACCATGGGTACCATACACTTGTGATGAGCAGTCACTATTAAATAAAAAAATATGTATTTCATTCTAAAACCTTGATAATGGGAAGAGCCATGTTCAGCGTTGTAGAAAAGTAGTTTTCTGTAACTACCTTGGAATTAATCTTTTTTATAATAATTTTAAAATATTTTTTAAAAGTTTGCTCCCCTCCACTCTGCTTTTTCTCACAGAAATAATACTGAAAAATACAAATTAATCTTTTCATTCCATGATTCTAGCAGTTGGGTAGGAATGAAGGCACTCAGTGTGTGAAATCGGAAAAAAGGAATCTGTAGGAATGGCCATGTATAAATCAGAAAAGGGAAACTCAGGGTGGGCTGCACGTTTTGCTTCTCATCATTAAGTAGACAATAAAGCAGCATGCTTTATTTCTGGCTTAGTGTTACCATGTGCATTTCATTAAAAAACTATGCTACATGTAAAAGCAAAACTTATAAACTAAATCTTAGTGGTAATAACAAATATAAGAAGTTTTAATTATTAAAAGCCTGGGAATTTGCAACTGCTGGAAATTCAGACTTATGGTTTACACTTGTTATATTTTAAATACACATATACATATGAAATACATATATATGTATATAAATGCACTATTTAAGAAACAGACCTGACTGACTGGAAGTAAGGCTACAAGAACACAAAGAGAATTAAAAATAATTTTATAGCATTGTTCAAAAAAGTCATTGTAATCTAACCTACATTCAAACACTAAAATTTGTTTTATTACAGTCATTTTTTTAATTGCATAAAATCGACTGGAAATTTAATTGAAGGTATTCTGAGGCTCTATATCTACCTAGCTTTTATAATCTAGTAATTTCTATAACTGATGCCAAAATTCTTATTTTCCAATTATAATCTCACAGAACAACTGCACTAGGACCATTTTTGTTCTTGGTGTTTACCCTCAGCTTCAATGACATACTAAAGTGATTTTTTCCTAGGGGGCTTGAAAGACTTTGTTTTTCTTCAAATAAACAATCCACTTCAATAAAGCATCTTCTTTTAAATTTACAAATGAAGAAATGCTAGGAGTTTGTTGGGTTTTTTTTTCTTTTTTACAGGCAAGGAAGTATTCATGATCCTTTTTTTGACCCATCCATATCTGTAAGTCTAAATCATATTAAAAATTAAAAGTAGCTATATTATTTAGCACAGATGTTTGTCTGAAGCCATCAATTAACATTAATCTTGTTCAGCTACTCTACAGAAGATCAATCCTTAAACTTCATTTCAATTTAATTTTGTAAAAGGGTAGAGCTCAGGCTCACAGCAAAACTATACAAGACAGAATCACTTTTCCATAAATACAGTAACACTAGAAATACAACTCACAACTTACAAAGGCTGATAAATGTCCTTTGGCATCACTGAAAACATTACGCTTTCTCCAGTTCTGACTTGTATTGGCCAGCATTAATTAAGAATGATGTTAATAGAGCTTTATTAAAACATATAGGAGCTCACAAATGCACAGCAGCTGGTGCAGCATAACCTTAACTAAATATAAACAGCAGTCCTGTAATAAAAAAGAAAGTAAAAGAGTTGCTGAACCATTTCCAATGGCAGCTTCATTTAAGATTATAGATTATAAAGCAGGCTGCTCAGTGAAGCTGCACAATCTCACCATCGTTAGAGGGCCTGAGCATCCTGGTCAGACCTCAAAGCAGACCCTGCTTTCAGCATCAAGTTGGGCATAAGTTACCTTGTGATGCCATTTTATCATTTCTAATTTATCTAAGATAAAGGTTCCACTGATTTTGATGTTTGTGTTCCACAGGTAATGGCCTCAAATAAAACCTCATCAACAACCCCCCCACAGAGAAAAACTCCAAACCCTACCAACAACAAAACACCACAAAAACTTCCAGAGCTTTAGAAGACTTTTCAGCTTTTCTGTACGATGTTAGTTGTCAATGAATAAATGAGATTTTCTATTACACAAGCAGTGTATTTCTTTAAGCCAACGCTTCTACCACAAAATGAGGAGACTTCAATAAGATGACTTGTATGTTTCTGAACAACAGACCCTGAACCTCAGTAATTGCACAGCAGCCCAGAAGGAAAAAAAATCTTCCCAAAAATAACAGAAGTGAGTAACAAATAAAAATAAAATAATCTACAACGAATGACTGGGATGGGCACATTTTCTTTTCAAGAAAAGAGGATCCTCACCAATCCATTTAAGATGACACTCCTCTATCATGATGCTTATGCCCATGTCACTACACTGAGAAAGATAAATCTTTTCAGATGTTATAGATACACTGTACTTGGACCTTGCCACTCTTAGTAGGATATATAGCATACTGAAGTAGCAATCAAATCTCTGTAATCACAAATGCTGTCAACTAGGAGTAGATGACAAAACATCTCAAGTGTCATCCTTACACATTAGCAATGCCACTTTGTCACCAGCCTTGAACAAAGAGTCAGTGACGGAGATCTTGTTACAACACAGCGAAGAAGAAATAGGACTCTTAACAACATATCAGTACAGGGGATTAGTGAGTACACCCTGCCAGAAAGCAAAATCAAAAAGTCTGGTTTTTATTGTCTCTCGCATATTGTTCAGATACTTGGTCTAAAGAAACCAGGAGTCTCATTAGAATGACTTTCCTCCTCCAAACCCTAGACCCTAAGCCCAAATTTTCACGTGTGATGCAAGATCTCGACGCCCTGGTACAAGTGCACACAAAGTTGGACATCAAATGGAAGGAAGGAAATTAAATAGTGCTGCTAACTTAACTGCTCATAAATTTATGCAGAGACATGACACCACTGGCCAGTTGATCAATAGATTTTTGCTGCTGTTCAGAGCAATAATCTCACAGAGCTGCAGCGCTGGGAGCCTCTCCTTCAAGAAAAATCTCCTATCAGGTATAAGACAGCTTCTATTGTCTCATTAGCACCTTCTAAAGCTAAACATGACTCCCATGTCTCCTCCACCTACTTTCCAAAAGCAGAGGAATTACCATGCACAAGAGCTCTTGGATGCAGTGACCACAAGTATTCAGAAGCCAGCCCACCACCAGGGCAAGCAGCTGTTTTCAAAACTTGGATGGAGCCTTTGCTTCAAAAATCACAGCCCTTCCCAACTCCTACCTCCTGATAGCAGATGCAATTTTCCACCTCCAAGGTGGCTGTGAGTCAGCCAGCCCCACAGTGCTCAGGAGAGCTCTGTAGCAGCCATAGTTCCTAATGCCATTCTCAGAGGGACCTCTTTCCCCCCAGGAACCACACAGTATAGTGACATTTTATTATAAATAAATAAATTAAAAGAGAGGGTGATGCAACACATGATGCCTCCAAGTGCTCCTTCCATACCTGAAAGCAAAGCCTTCCCTTCATTTCAAAGCCAAACTGTAATCTGGCCTGAGCTTAAACCCAAAACCCATGTTACTTCAACTCATTTTCTACTCTGAATAAGTAGCAGAAATCAGAAAAAGTACCACACATGAGAAAAGCGAGACACACACAAGGAGCTTACAACCCACTGTACTCTTAGAAACTCTTTTAAGGAGCTTTATTAAGAAGTGCTACAATCAAACTTTTTAGTCAGCTGATGTAGTTTCTTGTAACAACTGTTCTCTTAAGTCTAATCAACTACCATCACAGGCGGAAATGATATATCTAGGGAGTGTTTACCTTTTAATTGTCAGCCACATTTGGCAACACTCCTAAAAACTGCTCTGTATTTTATAGATGTCTGTGTGCTGGTATGCAGCTTGAACTTCAAGCCTCATACAGTACGATAACAACTAGCTTTACAGCAGCTAGCTTTGCACAAATACTACACTGTAGCTATGGGAAATCTATCACCACTCGGGGAATCTGAAAGTAAGCAATACTGATCCTTAACCAACTTAGTGGTCAACTCTTGAATGAGCAACATCCATCAGGAAAGTTTTATTGACAACAAGGCAGACAGTCACCACACCCACCATCACCTTAGAATTCGACCTAGAGATGTTATAGCAACATGATTTTCTGTAGTTTGCCAGATACTAGAGCTCAGCAGAGTATTTCATAGCATTCTTAGAGGATCATAACATTTTATAACCCTGACACTGAATATTCTGGCTATTGTTACCACAAAACAGATAATAAATGTTAAACTATATAATTTATCAGCAACTACCATTTATTAGTCACTGTAAGCTTTTAATAGTGTATTTTGGTTAGGTGTGAAAAACATCATTTATCACTATGTTCTATCATAAACTTTACTTTTACTTTTCCAACTAAGCACTCCTTTGTGACTGGGAGCTCATACAAGCTGCCATTTGAGGATACAAGGTCTTTGATGGCAGTAGCATTTTAGGGACTTTTTACCCTTCTCCCTGTTCCCAGAAGTAATCTTTGGTCGTACGGCACAGAATGTTAATCATTAGGAACTCGAAAAGGAAGAGACTCAGGCCAAAAATAATTTAGGGGCGGAGAAATTTTGAACCAAAACACCTTCTTGGACAATTTATAGCACAGTTGCTGTAAGTAGCTTGACAAAGACTGCCCCAGTACAGCAGGTACGAACAGACAAAGGAGCAGAAAGCTTTGTACCGGCAAAACCGTTGCACCAATTAGCTACAACCACGACAGCATCCTGGGAAAAGACTGATCTAGGGCCAGTGTGTCTCATGGTAACAAATGCTGCTCAGGAAACACACTGCAAGTCACTTCTGTTTACTGAAATGACATACGCACACAAAACAGCAAATGACGTCAAAGCAACAAATCCAATTTTTGTTTTAACATCAAAATATTGGCAAATGAAATGAATGGCAAAAAATATGAAACTGGTTTTTCAACTGGTTTTTCAAACCTGTTTCAGAGAGCATCTATAAAATGAATACCTCCAAATTTGCTACTTCTATGCTATGCAAAATGACACCTCACAAATCCACCAGACTTCTTCAAAGAAATCATCTAACACATGACTGGATGACTGTGATTTAGCTGACAGCTTACCTGAATTTCCAAGAAAGGTTTTTACAAAACTCTTCACTGAAATCTTTTCCTCCCAGAAGCTGAGATTTCATCAAGTAGATGGAAAAACTTTCTCACAAATTATTAAGTGGTTAAAGGATACAAAATTGCAACAGAAATGGCCAGTTTTCATAATGAGGATAGGGTCTGTGGAGTCTCACAGGCATCTGTGCCAAGACTGTGGAAAAGGAGGTGAGCTGGCAAAGTCTGATGACATGAAATTATTCATGACTGACCATGAAGCCTATGAAATTTCTATAATGAGCCACTAGAAAATAAACCAGCAGATGAAATTTAACTTTGATAAACACAGAGTAAAACGTTCATTAAAAAATAATCGTGACAAGGCATACACTGCAGTGGGCTTTAGAGTCCAATTCCTGACACCAATTGGAACAGAGATTTTTGTGGTTTTGTTTAAAGTTCTCTGAAAATATCAGTTGAAAGCCAAGCATGAGTGAAAACAGCAAATTAAATGGTAGGTACTATTAAGAACAGAACAGAGAACAAAACAGAAAAAGGTCAATATGACAATGAATAACTGCATAAAGCACACAGTTCTCTAGCACAGCACTCAGCTGTTGTCCCACTGGTCACCCTCTTTCACAGGGAATGTAACAGAACTGGACATATTACAGAGAAGAGTAATGTCATGGAAGGAAGTTATGAAGTGATGTCTATATTGAAAAAAAGCTCAACAAATTCACCCTGGAAAAAGACATCTTAGATATGAGGCAAAATTATGCATGGAAGGGAGATGATGAATAAATACTCATCTTTCTCACATACAAGAAATACGGAGCAGAATACAAATATCTTGCAAAATACTGACAACAAATAAACTCCATGTAATCACATTACAGACTGCATTGCTGTAGGATGCTGTAGAAAACAAAGATAGAAACAAAAAGCAAACCCAGATTCATCTCTGCTTGGAAAGACTCAAACTACAGCATACTGCACCCTGGAAAGCCACATTGGCAGCAAAATAATTTTGTATTTGTCTTGAAGTATTTATTTCTGGTCACTGTCAGGTGAGTGAGTAGGCTAGGTGGATTTCGGCTTGACCTAGATTGTTCCTTGTTCCAATTGCCCGATCATCGGCCCAGTGAATCCCACCCTGCTGACATCCTTTTTCAGGGCACAGAAAGACAAAGCTCATCAGCTTACTTGTCCTGACCTCTACTCCTTCATCTCACTAGTGGTTTCTAAAAGGGCCCAGGGAAATCCCTGCGTAAATGATAGAGGTGAACCCTAAGGAAGAATAGTAAATCCCCACACTATCCTCTGACATGTTTTATGCATCAGTTAAGCCGTTGCTCTCAGTTTCCTTTGTAATACAACTGCTATGACTACTGGCATTAACTACCACCTTTGCTGACACTTGTAGACAGGCCCCACAATTCATGACTACAAATGGTAATCTCCATGAACAAGTTCAGAAAATTGTGCTCATCTCTCCCCATACATCAAGAACGAGAACAAGGAGACATGCATGTCAGCAACTTAGAATAACAAAGGATTGAGCCTCCCAATAAAAACAGTACCCATCTCATCTCACTTTCAAGATTCAGTGCAGTGTAAATGATTCCAAACAGTAAAATAATTGCTTACCAACTCCTCCTTGAAAAAAGGTAAAGTAGCCATAAAATGAGGACATTTGAGAATTACATCAGCCTTACTGTTACCAATGGCACACACAGATAGCACTTCCATTGCAAAACTGGTACACAAACACAAAGTAAAAATGTAAAAGAAAGGCTACAAAATACAAACAAGAAACTTCATTCATATTTGCCTGCATTTTCTAGAGCTCGTATGTATGAGGACAGCAGGTACTTCAGAGTAACATCTACCAAAGTACAAGCCACAAGCAAAGTGATATAAACAGATGAGAGAGTAAAAAAAAACACTTTTTGATATCTTATGGCATGCTCTGTGTCACATGCACGATCAAGCTCTTTGCCTTCTAACAGTTTCCCTCTGCTGCATTGGAAAATGCTGTCATTTTCCTGATTACTCAAATTTGCAATCCAAGCATAACCTCCTGTTAAGACATCCTTAGGATTACATATCCAAACTGTCACTTATACTGACATAACATTCCAAAACCTGAAGTCTCACAAAGAACAAAAATTAACAATTTTTAAATAATTTTGTAGTTTCATAGGGCACCAGAGAAAGCAGTAAGACAAACAGAAACCTTAAGATGACGATGAAGTTCCCATAACACTCCAGTAGAAATTCTCTCAGTGAATCTAACTGGAGTTGGAGAACTTCTATACTTTAAGATCTTCAGAAAAAGGGTCTTAAGTGACATACCAATGAAGCTTAAATCAGCCACATGAAAAAGCAATTATTTGATAACTACCCTGAAATAGCTAATATACAGTCAACAATATCACATTAGAAATAAGTTAAATTTATAACCAATATAATTTCAAAATACTAGATCAATTTGACAGAGGCAATATTAAATCAATTAATTTTTAACACTGAATATCATTGAGACCTTTGGAGCAAATTGATAACATTTTCATCTTCTGTGTATTGCAGCATTAATGCTTTAATTTATAACTGATTCTAAAATGTATGGATTAAAGCAGTAACTCTAATATAATAGATGCTTAAACCACACACTGTTAGTAATCCATCATTTTATCTTGATATGGCAAATAAATCTACTTACAGAAAGAGTTTCTATTTTCTCCCTTCAAAGCTATGTAATTTTCAAAGAAAGACATTCACTACATTAAGGCAGGTCATCAATCTGCAAGTTTCAATAAATGTGTATCAAACAATCTAAGAAGCAATGAAAATTAGAAAAAAAATCAGGAAAAATTAATAAATCTGAAGAGAAGCAATAGTTAAAAGAAAATGAGTCAGTAATGTATGAGTTGACCTTAGGAAATATAAATAAGTGAACCCTTTTCCTCTTCACAGGCTATATACATGTTTTCATCTCTGGAAATCGCAGCAGAGATTAAATCTATAAAAGAATCTAATTAACACAAACAGCAGCAATATTTTTCCACAGCTATCACTTAAAAGGAAACTTACTGGATGTGGATACCTGCCTCCAATCTAGAAAGTTAACAGGGCAACACACACATAGAGCATAGAGTTGTGCTTTGAATCACTGCAATCATTATGCAGTGTCCTTGGATGCAGGCTCATTTATGATTTGCAAACAGTATTTTCTGGGTGCACTAAATAATAGAAAAAGGAGGTAAAACATGCAAATAAAACTATAGAACTGGTGCCACCCATAAAATTCAGAAAAACATCCCACTTCAGGAAGTTATGTTGAGAATCTTTTTCTTATTCTCTTTTTTTTTTAATCTACCAGAAATATCAACACAAAGCAGGATCTTAACTGCTGCTTCACAGTTCTTCTGTCCCTGCAGCTTATTCTTCATCTAAATTCACAACTGTAGTTTGGGATATCACTGTTAATTGCTTCAGAGACCGTGAAACGTCAAGAAGGAGGTGGTTATGAATTGATGCACGAAATTAAGCATGGGAAACAGAGCAATTCCTCAAGTCCGAATTCATTAACTGACATTGTTTAAAGCAATTCTCTCTCTCCTGTTTTCAAAGCATTATAAATTTATTATGCAACACGGTAATTACATATGAGGAACTATAATGTTTAGGCTAAAATTTTCAGTTTTAGTTACCTACTTCATGCTTAGGAAGCAGGAAGGAGGAAGCTGGCAGCTTTATTTGCTTTCGTATTTTTAGCCCTTCCACATATTTCACCACTGAAACAAGCCAACAGATTTGGTGTATGGCGAATTCCGTCAGGTTTTAAATTTTGACTTGGCTTAGGTACTACTATGCCAACATGAAGGAAATGCTGGCTGGAGGAAGAGGCACAGCAGTACCTTTTCAGCTCAGATGACACACACTTTAGATCACCCATTGTAAGCATACTTGCCTAGAAGAGGAAAGAAAGTGGAAATGGGTAAAGTAAAAATGCAGTAATAGCTGCAGATGAGAAAGTTATTACAGCATGCAGGACCAGAGAATACAATAAGGCACTTCATAGCACACTAAATGAACTAGCAAAGCAACAGCAAAATATACTCTATGTTGATGCATGTAAAATAAGGGGGGAAAAATGAAATTCCAAATAATCAACTCGAGAAAGCTGACAACACAGAGAGCGATGGCAGAGGAAAAAAAATAAAAAAAGAAAATCTCTGCTCATCAGCAGTTGTGGTTAAAACCCAACAGTGATGTGTAAGGAATACTACAGCAAAGCACGTGGATTCAAATTTGAAGGATACCATTGAATTAGTGGATGAAAGTGGAGAGTGAAGAAAATCACTAAGTCATACGTATGAAAAACAAATTGTGACTCTTACTTTTGGAAGGAAAACCTAAAAGCACATGATATTGTGAATGGTATGGAAACCAATCATGAGCTTCTCATACTGTAAGAACAAAAGAATCCTCAGTTGAAGAGAACACTCAAAAAGAGTAAATTCAAAATAGATAAAACAAATACTCTTTCCAAATTATGTGATTAAAACTCACTTCCACCAAAAAGTAAGTGAAAAGAACTTCACAGATTGCAAGGCTACAATGGGTATTCGGGCATTTGTCAGTAATATCCATAGGATATCAAATTAAATTATAGGAGAGAAGTTAATCTTCGTTAAATCAACTGCTTGTGAAAACAAGTCCAAATATCTATCTACTAAAACCTCATCCATTCTTCTAACAATATACCTAGAGTTGATTATTTTTAGAATTTGGTGACTGCTGTAGATGGCCACCAGATCTAAATTGATTGGCTCTTACTATGATTCAAATAGACATCCATTTCCATGCTCCCTGCATGATCTCCTACAGCTCAGAGGTAGAAATGAAAGGAAGAGATGCCAAAAATCTCACTTCTTACTTTCAGCAGAAGTAATAGAAAATGCTTCTTAGAACTGTCTTCATAAATTTCTAAACAGCAAGGTATTTTATCCGTTTCATGCTTTCAAAGCACAAATACTTTAAAAACTGTTTATCAGAGATGTCATTACAAAGATAAGTAATCACAGATGGAGCTGAAAGGTCATCGGTTTGTACTGGAGAAACCAGACTGCCCACCCTCACTATACAGTTTAGGAACAGGAGCTCATTAACAGAGTTTTACCTTGAAGTGTCAAAGAGTATGGTTATAGACAGCTACCATGGAGCAGCTAACAACACATAGTTTGTTCATGTATCTAAATCCTTACACTCTCACAGCTTGAAATGGCTCAGTGAGGTTTGAGGTTTGTTATTAGTGGTTTTTCTGTACTTGACATATCTCTCTACTGAATGAACTGCAATAGAAGAGCTGAATCCAGGCTATTGAACCTCACCAGCATCCAAATGCACAAGTTTGAAATTAGTTTTAAAACTATTTGCCAAGCTGAAAAAATAATTTGGTCTGAATAAAAGCAGTACAATGTATTTCATACTGATTTAGCCCATGTCACTCATAAACAAACCTAGACATGTTCATGTAAGATTTTTTCACTAGTTGAACTGAACCAATGTTTAGCTAAATTGAGCAAGTTCTGTGCTGTTCTTCTTATAAAATGACTAGATGGGGAGAAGTTAGCACCTTCAGATTTGTCAGAATGACAATGATCATCTTGATGTAATAGCTCATTCCTGCTTTGAAAGAATTCAAAAGGGAAAAAATCCTCAATATTTTCTAGTGTTTACATTTGGAAAACCTGTGAACAGGCATAAAGCAGACAGATAAGAATGAATTAATAGTATTAAGTTTATTCTATCAGTAATGTTTTAGTGTGTTCTCTTACTAACCAGAATACAGGTCATTCTTTCTAGCAATCCCTTTGATTTGTCTCTGATCTGAAAATGCTGCTTCACAGAAAATGCTAGATTATGCTTATATTCATTATTAGTTTGTACCTCTTCTTACATCTTTGTTCGTATAGCTGGGTAAACTATGGACCAAAGCAGTGGATTTCTCACTTGAATTTAGTCCAATACTGGAAAAAACTAATTTATACAATCAACACAGTGACACTGCCCTAAGCCAGATTTGGCTTTGCTTTTAGTTTGGTAGGAAATATGGGCAAACGCTGAAAAACACAAGGTCATACAAATTATTGTTAGTAACAAAGCAGTGCCCTATTGATTTTCTTCTGAAGATCTCCTCTGATGCAATTTAGAATATTCCTCCAGCACACAGAAATGTCATCTTTCTCTATAAAGCCTGTACCTTTTTCACCATCACACATCTTTTACATGCATAGAAAAACTGAGAACACTTTGTTCTTCCCTTGCTTAATTCCTGGCTCCTCTGGAGACCGTAACTGTTCTGAAATGAAGAGTGAACTGCTCACTGGAAGTTATGTCAAACACCAACACAATTAGTCAAGATTATTTCTAAATGCTGAAGGTCAGCAAATGTTGCTTTGTTTTAGAGAAGATGAATTTAGAAGTCAGGATGCTTTCTTAACAAAATCCGTCAGTCACAGAGCAAAACAACTACTCAAAATTCTACCTAAAGTCGGCTGTTTGTCATCACCCATCTTCATTGCTTCCAGACGCCCTCCTATCCAATGTGTCTCTTACTCATCCTTTGTTGTCCCCTCCTCGAGTTAAGTATCTTTGAAGTTTATTTGATGGGAGGGACTACGGATGTAGTTGAATGCCAGTATCCAGCACCACTCCTCCCTCATAGGGGGTCATTTCTCAGGTATGTTATCTTATTCCAGTCTTAAGGACCATTTGGCAATACCAAGCAATGCGATGGTAAATACCTTTAGGATTCTGGTCTACCAGTTTTCCTTTATCCCATTAAATATAATTTCATATTTTCATGAGCATATAGCTTCCTTGCACATCTGAGGGAAGCTCACCCTGCATAACTTCAGTATAAAACCAAGACAAGCATTTTCTATGTACCAAGAATCTTCTTAATCACCTCAGATCATTGCTTACTTCCTGGCTCCCTATTAAGATGAATTCCCTGGCTATTTGCTCAAATACAACTAATGAAGATTAACAAAAGAAGTTTTTATAGCCACAAGACCCACATATCGTCACTGCTGCCTTACAAGTCCTCTGATTTACCTAAGCACAGATCAGCTCCTGCCTCAGTCATTGGATATGGAAGTCAGTCACTTGAAATAAGGCATCTTTCAGTTGCAAAAGTGTAAGGTTATGTAGTGGTTGTTGGAGACACGGGGCTTTTGTGCTTTTAATGTGCATAGTAGCATCCTCTGTTTTCTTCTGCAGCACTTCTTTTACCCAGCAACATAAATTTGGCCATGTACTATCCTTGGTACTCTCATGCAGACATGATTCCTTTTCAAGGCTTGCACTGAAACACCGAAACACTGAAACAAAATCCTGAGAGAATTTTGCCCTCCAGAGTCCTTTGCAAATTGTTTCTCAGACCACCTACCTTAATATAGCTGATTTCAAAACAAATAGAGAAAAAAGAAGTTCCCACATACCATCTCCCATACTGTGGGGCATTTTATGCACTGCAGGCTTATCCACACTTTAAAGCAACATTTCCACTTACAGATGTAGTGGCTTCCTGCTCTTTGTTACTATATGTTATTAGCCTCAAAGTATGCAATTATCAAGTGACTGCATCAGAAAACCTGCTGATTATAGCAAATTATTCCCATATCACTGAGAGTTTTGCCAATTTTGTAATGTATTATCCCCTTGAAACATTACCCACAACTTTCAGGCACCACAGTATATGCATGATATGTTCTGTAAAGCAAAAAGCTCCTCAACAGTACACTGCTTGCAGCATCTTGGGTTATTTATCGACAGATGAGAAACTGAAGGTAATAGCAGGGGCTGGAACAGGAATTCAAGCAGCTTTGGTGCTCCTTCCCACTTCCCATCTGCAGAAAATATAGCAGTTCTCCTCTAACGCTCTAGGACACAACACTGGCAGACTGTGGCCCATTTTGGGTCTATGAATAGAAGCACAAGAGACATTTGTCCAAAAGTCATGTTGCTGGAATTTTTGAAATCAAAACCATGGTAGTTCAAGACATTCACAATGTTCTCCAAGTAAAGAGCTGAAATGTAAATAATTTTTTATGAGATAAACCTTACCCATATACAAAGGGAGACTAGAAGTCAAGAAAAGAAAGGTTTTGCCCTTTGCAGAAGATAAAATGGACAGCCACAAATACTTCTGAGCAAGCAACCCTGTTGTTAAGCAGATGAAGACACAGCATGCGAAGACAGACCTTGAAAGGCAGGCTCCCAATACATTTAATACAGTGCAAAAGCATAACAGAGGAAGGAACTGTTGAAATACTGGAGAAAAGGGAAAGTCAATGCAATTTTTTGTTCAAGGGTTCCACTAGCAAGAACAGTGATTTAAGACCTGTGTCCAAGACTTTTAGATCCATCCCAGGAGAATTAGGTTGGCAAGAAAAATATTCTTTTGCTGTCTGTCCAGGTGCCAATGCAGACACGCAAACACATAGAATGACATGAAGGAGGCAAAGAGCTTTGAATTGTGACAGTTCAAAACGGACAAGTGAGAGAGGCAGCAGCTCCCAGATGCTTTTTGAACTTAAATTTATCAAAACACCTACTCTCTAAATTCAGGAAGGAAAATGGGACTCAACACCTGTAACGTACTGCAAACATTAGTAACCATTCAACCAGCATGTTTTCATAAGCTTGCCAAAACTAACTTTATAATGGAAAGTCAGTCAAGAGGTGCAGAATCGACAATATAGCTTTTAAAACCAATATAGTATGTCTCAGAATGGTCCAAATTAGCTCCATTTTGTATCAAACAAAACTTCACACAAAATCATTTTAAGGAATATTATATTCTAATGGGAAAATGTTTCCCTTCAAAGTATGCAAAAGGTAGCAGTGAATCAAGCTGTATTCTGACCCATGGCTCTTTCCAGAGAAACATGGCCAAGTCCCTAAAGCCCTGCTATACCTGTCAGAAACGCATGCACAGACAGAGGCATGTAATGTTCATATCTGAAGTCCCAAAGTTTGGGGAATCTTGCACTAGCCTTAGATACCAGACAAAGTCAAAATCGTCATGGGAAATCACTGAGAAATGATTATAAGTAAAAACCGAAGTTCTGTTCTCACCCTGGATTTCTGCATAATCTAATTAGATATATTTTAGTAAAGCATAAAGTGACATCCACCTCAGTTACATAATCTGCAGAGTGTGATAGAGTAGAAATAGAAGTACAGAGAAAAGCAGGAGGATGATACAGCTTCCAAGTAAAAGGAGATATTCAAAAAGAAAAAAATTAAGGCAAACTCAAAGCTATTATATTTGCTGCTGCTGCAAACACAGTAAACTATCCAATAACTCGATGTTATTCCAGTCTTTCAATATATGATGTTATTTCAGTCTTGACTGGGCAACAAGTGTGAATTAAAAAAAAAACAAAACACAAATCTGAACATTGTCAATATTATGTTTCCTTCTCTGATTTCATTAAAACACAGCCCATTGTAACCCTGAACAGTTACATCACATCAAAGATATTAAAAGTAATATTGGACCTAATTTGGACTACAGCAACTAGGATTCAGAACAAAAAAGTAGGGAAAAAGATAAAAGCGGATTCCTGCTTGGTCTGTAAACACCATAATTTTAACATTCTTATTGTTAATATCAGCTACCACTATCAACCAGTTTAGAACAAGTTAAGTTTAGTAACTCTGCTGAGCTCAAATGTCTCGCATGATTCTTATTTTCACTCAAGATTTTCAAAATTAATGGGGGAAAGAACCATCTACATACTACTTGTGAAACAGTGATCAAATGCAAATTAAAAACTTCTACAGGTGTCACTACTGAGCTAAACAAGAACGTTAAACCATTCTAAAAGATATATGCTGTCATTTACTTTTCCCTGGAACGCAAGAATCTAAAGATGGATGCACTTCAGTAACTACTCCATACATGCAGCATGCATCAAAGTGGCACGGACTGCAAACAGAAACTAAGCTAGATAGCAGCAGAAAAATAAATTGCATGAAAAACATAAGCTAACAGGGACTGGCCTTATCACATATCTGTTTGGGTTTTGTTTGGGTTTTTTTACCCATTTTATCCTCCTCCTGCCTTCTGATTTTGTATGTTAGACTTTACCTTAATGAATGCTTACCTTAACAAATTACTATGGCCTCTCTGACCTCAGTCAAACACTAGAAATTCAAAAGCATACCAGCAGATTTCTTTATGGGAGAAGGAAAGTGGTAGGGATATGAAACTGCAGTCGGTGGCTAGCCTCTATACATACACCAGTACTTCTACCTTTGAAGAACTTGATGTAAAAGACATCAAAATTTTCAGTTTAAATGTGATTCATCACAGAAATTAGTCTTTTGCTATCCTATAGCTTAAGGTCTTTTCCAACCCTAACTATTCTATGATTTGTGATTCTATTGTTCCTATGCTTTTTGTAATGAATATGCATGGGTTTTTCTGCTAAGTGTCATATACACCATTTACATATTCTTTAAGGACAAAATACTGGAAATATTGTGGGAAATCAGAAAATCTCCAGAAATGGTTATTTTTTCATTGATTTTAAGAAAAGGACTCCTGTAGGAATAGCAGAGATAGTTTTAGAGGATGTCTACCAAGTTACATACACAGTTTATCTCTAGCCTGATTATGAAGCTTCACATTCATTCTAGCTCTTCAAGTGTACAGTCCTGAAGTTTCAGTTTCCATTGGTACTAAACTGACCCCTGCTGGCATGACTTGTAGTTGTTAAAAACATCTGGAGTTTTAAAAAGGTTTATAAAGATGGAAACAATTTTTTTAATGGCACCCAGAAGTGTGCTAATCCACCTCCTTGTACAAATCTTTGTAACCCAAGGAACTCACAAAATTAGTTTCTGAAATGACCCAGAAAGGAGCAATCAGAGTACAGAGAGGAAAAATGAAGGCAGACACAGAAGATTATCTGGCTTTTCAGCAAGTCTGTGTATAACAGATAACACTTTCTCCCCAACCTTAAAACCACATAAACTCTTCATAAAACAAGGTCATTAAAAAAAAAAAAAAAAAAAAGAAAGAAAGAAAGAAAATATAGTCACACATTTTTGAAATTGCATTATGGGAGGCTCAAGATACTTGACTTTTGAGGGGTTTAGTATAACGTTAACAGCAAGCGTGGAAACTGGCATTTTCTCTTGGAGGTTGTTTCCTCCATTAGACTAGTTTCCTCAGAGAATGTTTGCATACGGATAGAGTAATAAAACTCTCCCACGTGGATCACGTCACAAAATTTTGTCAGAAATATTAACTCAAAGGGAAAACTGATTTTGTGGGCCTGGCCCAAGCTTCAGCATCTCATGCAAATAAAACTAACCATCAGGGAAAAGGTCATGCGAAAGTTGAGAAAACACTGACGTGTTTTTCTACGGGTCTTGAAGGTGCTTTTTAATAGGTCTGATTGCATTTCTCCCACTTTTCTTTTTCTGCCAAGTTTCCTTTGTTGCTATTCCCTGTCTGTAAAACGACAGCCTCTGGGAAACACAGAGAAGGCAATCCAAGCTATAACAAGGTCTTCTCTCATGCACACATGTACACATGTAAATAGGTTGGTTCTTGCATCTTCTTTTTTAAATAAATGGCACTTATTTCTTTCTATAAGTCCATAATGAACATGGTCAATGTGATTCAACTTACAGTGCACTTCACACATATTTTGACACTGAAAATTTGGACTGAATACACAAAGAGCAGAACTCACAAAGCCTCATCTCCTTGGCTTGCATTCACAACACCTCTCTACTTCAATTATCTTCCCTCTATCACTATATTGTGGTGGCCATTTCCTCAGTGAAAACACTAAGGGGTGTCTTTCCTTCTCAACTAAATATGCACCTTCACAAAACTTGTAGGAATACCTTTGAAACCTCTGTCCCTCTATTAAATGTGATGGTGATGAGTTGGCAGTTCTAAAAGTTATTGGGGAAAGAAAAATGATTGTCAGAGCAGGATTAACTAAGTCACATACTTTGTTAGGAAACCAAGCAAAAAAATTGGTGTGAATTGAAAATAAAAACAGCAAAAGAAGGGAAAAGGAAGTAAGTTATGGAAGAGAAGAGCTAGAAACTGTTGTGTTGTTTGTTTTTTTTTTCCTTAGGACAGAATAATTAAAGATAGTGACATGGCAGCACAAAGCAACTGAAAACACTGAAATAACAGCACTGGGAAAATAGGGCCAAAAGCCATCCCATACCCCACTTTTTCAGAGTACTTGCTTTTTCTGCATCCTGTTAAAAATAACTCATTTAGTCATTTTACTCATACAATAGTTTAGTTCTATCAAACAATCAGGATTGTAGCATTCAAAGCTATATATGCTTGGAAAGAAAATATTGAGAACAGCAAGATGGGGGATGAAGTTTAATTTAATAGACAAGCAACCACTTTGTGAAGTAAGCATTTACTTTGTTCTGATTTATCCCACCAGGCTCCAGGTACATTATCAGACATATGTGCACACATCTACCCAGTAACCTACAGGCAAGCTGTTGTATACATGCTTAAGTGTAACATGTACATGTGCACAAAGCGTAATTATAAAAAGCATCAAGAATATATCTGAAACATTTGGATAGCTGGGATTGATGAAGTGTCATTTTTGGACATGAACATATTTTAGATAATGCAAAGCAGGTACTAAGTCCTGATAGTCAACAATTGCCCAAACATTTATAATACTCCCAGATACTGGATATCAGACATTACCCTGTAATGAAGTGTAAAAAGACTCTTCAGCCAAGCCTTATATTTGCTGCTGTTATTATCTTTAAGTCATTTTAGACATATGTGATTAAGGTTGACAACAGAGAGTTAATAGACACACAAGGAATTGTTATGATGAAATCACTGGGATGATCTAAAAATCTTACCCTAAATGAGGATTTATTTTTTGTTTTTATTTTTTAAGATGGATACAAACACTATCAGGGCTGTGTATTAGTGCATAACACAGGAAAAATCATCTGTGCTTTTTAGTTGGAGGAGAAACACCTTAAAAAGGGAAAAAAGTATTACTCCAGATATAGAATTAAGGTACTCCCTATGCCCATGGCACATTTGTCCCCCTACAGTTGGCACAGGTTATGTACATCTATTCCCTCTCTTCCTACAGTACTGAAATCAAAACAAAGATTCAAATATAACTATTTAAAGAAAAAAGCACAATTGTTTTCTGATCTATTCCCATCCACCATTTTGCAAGCTGCCTCAGCATACGAACTTAAACACAGTTATTTAATTATTTATTGGCTTTTCCAATTGATAACAATTTTTTGCTGGCTCTTGAAGACTGAAAGTAACTCCTGCAGATCAAAAAAGCTTTAAAGTAAACTAAAGAACAGTTTATTAATTTACTGTATCATACTTCTTTATGAAAGCATGATTTCAAGCTCTCATTTACTCAAATGATACAGTATTGTTTTACATCCACAGTTCAATAATTAAGAGATTAATTCAGTTTTATTCACTGAGATTATCAGCTAATCAGTGATAAAATATACATCATTCTTTATAAAGAGATATATTTCCTACTCCACATTTTGAAATTGGTACAACTAGACATATGCATATCCAACCTCGTATACAATTAGAACAAACATACACTACAGCATATCAATGTCCTGCAGGACTCTTTTTCCTAGGCAAATGATAAAGCAATTCAACATGCAAAATTTGTTATTTGTTTTCTAAGTGTCCAGAAGTACTGAAAAGATCAGAGAGGTTCAGCTTTAGATTCCATTTTGATGAAGTTTGACATTACCTGCGAACTGCCCCTTTACTAGCCTGGGCTTTCTAAGAGTTCTTCCAGGGATTATATAAAGCAGCAAATGCCTTTCATGCATACTCCAGGTTTTTTGCAATACCCCAATCCAAACTGATGAAGAATAGTAAAAAAAAAACCCCAAAACCTATGAACCTCCTTAAATTGTATAATACAAGTTTGCTGCTGTCTGTTACCAGTTGTAAATTTATTCCAGCTCTGTGTCAACTTCATTTCTACAAAGTAAATATTTTATATTTCTAAGCATTCAAGTGGAACTGTATGTAGTGTGCTACAAGAAAATGAACACTCTAAAGTAAACTACTATAGCTCAAGGAAAAAATCAAAGCAGAGGGAACACATAGTGCAAAATAAGCTATTAAAAAGAAGGGGGGGAGGCAGAGGGAGAGGGCAGGAATTAATTCTATATTAAAATCTTGAACAAGCAACGCATTAAAGACAGAGTGACCCAACACATGAGAGGGGTCAGCAAGAATTCTAGCTTTCATTATTGATTTTTCAATATACTCAGCAAATATATTTCTGTCACAGTTTCTTCATCTGAACAATATGAGTAAAATACTGAAGGAGTCAATAATAGCAACAAATTAAACAGCAACATTCTAAAGACAAAAATAACACTTCAAATAATTCCACAGTAAGAACAGAAGATTAATATCATTTGCCCCTGCTTTGTCATATTGCATCTTCTATTGATAACACAGTAATTCAAAAAAGTTAAAAACTAAATACATACATAAGAACATAGGCTAGGTGCTGACCTGAATTACCAAAACAGAATAGTTCTGCTTATGACTTTCGATGCTATTTCCTCTAGTTAGCTGGAAAAGCAAGTCCCCTTGCCTACTCACTCAGTTGCATTAGAGCTTAAGCACCGTACCGGAATAGATAAGCCTTATTCCTCAGAAGGCTGAATAAACCTCGGTCTGAAAAGAAATGCAAGCTTAGGTTGCCCATACTCCAAAACTCAGAAGCCAGGACTGGCTTGGCACTGGGTCCCAGCTAATAACCATACTCAGGGAACAGCTCAGGTTCACTTCCATGACAATGGTGCTGGTCACAGAGCCTCCTATTTAGCTACCTGAGAGCTTTACAAGAGTACATTCAAAGCTGCCTGCAAAACACTGTAGCAAAATGCTCAAAGTCATCTCTCTCCAGAAAGGCTCATTTTATTCATTATGCATCCAATGTTTCCTATTATCCTTGTGCCTTAAGCAAGTAAAGCAGTCTTCATCATACATTTGGAAGAGCACTATTTGCAAACTGCATACCTTAACCACAGTTTCTTAATAACCTATGTTTCTTTGTCTCTATTTTTGAATACATATAAAATAAAGCTATCATACAGAATTGGTAACTGAAATTAAACCTTTTGTTCTGTAAATTGTATTTCCATGTTCATAGCGGCGGTGTATAATGGCAGAACTTGTGAAAGCCTGACTTGTGACTTGCATTTAGTCAGAAGTACTGGATGACATGTCTGGAGGCCATAAGGAGTGCAAGAGGCCCACTGCATCTGGTTCTCTTTATGATCTAGGTCTTGTGCCTTATTTAATGTGGACTTCAGCTCAATTTCAGATAAGGAAATTTAGTAAATTAAGACAAATAAATAATGGTTCCTCAAAAAAATGCAGCAATCTTCCTTACAGATAAGAAAGGTAGATGAATGCTGAGAAACTTGGAATACTACCACATTAAAAACATGTAAACTTTTTGCTGACAGAGTTGATAAGATAGCTTAGTCAACACAAATGCCCATATGTCTAGACCACTGAGTACAAACACAATTTGCACATACAGCATGAGTAATCTATTTTATACCAAACTGAGCGGATATAAAAACATTTTTTACCAGAAATAATTTGTCTTACCCACATAAATACGCCACACTTGTTAGAAGTCAAACACAGTTACTCAACCAAATAAGGCAGCAGGATTTGGGTTTGTTATGGAAACCTACAGATTCTGTTTTACAGTAAAAGTCTTCTTTAGCTTTCTCAGAATTATAGTTCCCAGCAGCAATCCAGCATTACTGCCACATCTCCTTTCAATACCAAAGACTAAGCCTCCAACAAGCCACATTCAGTCAGGGGATCAGGTTTTAGTGGGGTTCATTTTCTTTCCTTTCTAATAGAAAAGGCTGATATGGGACTTCACAATTGCCATCTGTGGAGGTTTGTTTAGTTTCCACAGGTACATCAGTTTGTTATTCACAAGACTATCAGCAGAAAGAATGCAGAAGAGACATTAGTACATGCAAATTTGAGGACAACCTTTCAAAATAGTCAGCTGGCACATAAATAGCTAATGTAGATTTTTAAACCAAATGTAATAGATAAATAACTGCTTTTTTTGCAGTTAAAACATCATTTCAGCAGGATATCTAAACAATTTTAGAAATCTGTAAGTCTGCTTTTCTTTTCCTTAACACCAAAAGAATGGATTTGGTAATGGATAGAGGACAAATGTCTCAGCACTACAGATTTGAGGCAGCTGAAGCTATAAGCTGTTCTCAAAGGCTCATAATTCTTCCATATCAGTCATGTTTTGGCTGAAAAGACTGATTCAGTCCTTTTTTTTTTTTTTTCCTTCTTTTTTTTTCCTTTTTTTTTTTTCTTTTTTTCAATATTATCTCAAAGCACTTCTACACCTTAAAGTAATGACAAAACCTGTCAGGGTTCCTAATTCACCAGAAACCAAATCTGTAAAACTTGGAAACAAAACCAAGATAAAACATTTCAATACCAACTTGTCAGAGCTGAACCATCGTCTAGTTTTGCTCCAAATATGCATTAGCCTCTCAACTCCTATGTGCACCTGAAGATGTACTTGCCACTTTTGGAGTAACTGGCTTTTAATGTAACCTTCCTTAATTTGCTTACCTTATAGTTTTTGAGAACATACCACTATATTGACTAAATTAATGCAAAAGATCCATTGCATTTCAGTAAATTCATACTGATTATGATGATTGTTAATATCCAGCCAACACTGAAAATGCACAAGAGATCATGTGTTTCAGTTTACATTCCTACTACACCTCATTACTCAAGGACCCAAACCACAAACTCTAGGTACTTAGGCTCTTGACTAAGGAATTGACTAATAGAAAACTCAATCTCCTGTTAAATTCCAAAACCCTGTAGACACAAAATTCTCCCCTTTTTCAAGAATGGAAATATATACAAGACATCCTTAGCATAATTAATGTTTTCAAAGTTGATTAAAGATATGATGTAGAAACTGTAGAAAAGCAAACTGATCTCTATTACATTGTCAAAACTTGTTTTTACCTTCTGTAATTATACTCTTCAGTTTAACAACTGTAATTGTTAAGTTGTTAAGTTCTTTATACTTATTTGAAAGTTTTTAATGCCACAGATTTCAGTGTTAACAAGAACACACTGTTATATTTTTGCTAAGAGAATTAGACAAAATATCGCCAAATAACTCAATAAAGCAGCTGACAGACATAGACCTGAGACATTGTCATTCTGAGAACACTAACAGGATGTAAATGTACAGCAGTAGACCCTGGGGTCACGGTACCCACTCTACCTGCAAAATTACAAGATTTCGACCTTGACACCAAGGCAGGATGAAGCCACCAGCCCCAGACGGTTGGATTCCCTGGGCAGCAAAGATAAATTGTGAAGCAATCTAGAGGCACGCCAAAGAGGCAGAGGAGAAAAGGACACGAGGGATCTGAATTCATAAAGGCAGAACAAAGATGAGGCTCAAAGGAAGCACAGAGATTTAAAAAACAGCCCTCCTCACAAATTTTACAAGCAAAGTTCATTTTTGCACTCAAAGATGTGTTTTTCAGCTTTAAGCTTTTCCCAGCTTCCAAATGGATTTTTTTAAAGATTCGTAATGGCATTTCTAAACACATCAAGGCATTTGAGTTTTTAGAACTCAAACCACACTGACAGAATGCACACTATATAGCATGTAAATTGAGTAAGTGACTTGGAAATGGATGGTCTAACATAGAAACCTATTGAGCAACCCCACCACTTCCATGTGAAACCAGCAAGGAGAATCTCTCCTATTTTACCACCTCTATTGTTAAAGCTACATCATATTTCTTCTCAGCTCTTACCACCTTCCCAGTTTCATTACTGCATCTTGCATCTTTTCTTCTTTTATGCCTTTTTTTGTCTGACCCTCAATCACAACCTGTAGCCTGAGTAGTTCTTCTTGCTACCCATTTCTGGCACTCTGCGCTCTGCTTTTTCTTTTCTTTCCTTAGCCCACTTAATACTTCTTGTTTCCTCTACAACAGACACCTATATTTCAACTGGTTTCTTTTTTCCCTCGGAAGCAACTTTTTCAAATACTTTTTAAAATCCCACATTCTTTGGCTGGCGCTCTGCTGCTGGCCTCCACTTCAGTGTGATCTCCTCTTGCCTTGCTGCCTGACCTTCAAAAACACTTCTTGCAGCTTAACACAAGATGTACTACAAATATTGTAGCCCATACAGTCTGCTCAAAGACCAACCCAGGCTGCAGCACCCTGGCAAATGTGACACTTGTGATCTTCCTTAGTACTAGAATTGCTTTGCTGCGCAAAATTCCAGTTTCCACTTATAAAGTAGCCTTTCCTTTTTTTTCTTGCAAACCCTCTCCTGACGCAAAAGCATGGACACAAGTCTTGTGGCATGCTGAGTACGTAGACTCATTTTCAACCCCCAAGATACAGGGTGGGAAGGGAGAGAAAAAGCGATGTGGGAAGAGAGACTGAGGAAGGTCAGCTAAAGCCCAGTGTGGGCTGATTCCTAAAAAAAACCAAATAAATAAATAAATTAAATTAAATTAAATACCTGAAGAGCAAAAGGGAAGTTATCAACCTATTGTTGCTGTTATTCCCCAAATTTAAATTAGCTCACTTCTAAGCCTATGCTATAATACTTAAGAGTTTGGCAAAATATACAGGTAAACATCTAGTTCTGTGCCACTGTGGACTCCTTTGAATGAGAAGTTATGCTGATGTAACTAATCTGCATTCATTTTGCATGATGATAGCCCTGAAATCAACAGCTAGCAAGAGAGTCCATGCTACTACTTCCCCTAAAAGCCAAGCTCCTGATTGCTTTCTTTTTCCTATATTTGAGGGAGTTCCTCCTCTTCCTGCTTAATTAGTGAAGAAAGAGGTGATCAAGTGGAATGTTACAAGTGGGCACACAAGAGGAAATGTTAACTGAACCTACAGTGGCAGAAGAAACAGAAGCAACACTGGCATCACCAAACCCAAAGCTTGCAAACGTTTCTCAACAAATGGGTCATGAGTAAAGACATATATTGAATTATGGTCCATTCCTCAAAAGTTGGGAGCCTAACAACATTCCCTTCTGTAGATTCACATGCAGCCTGCACACAGGTGCGCGAACACACATACACAGCCCCTCTCTAGGTACGCACCTCCTCATAATTGGAAGGAAATCATTAGCCTTCTTATTCCACTGTGTTGTATCCATCTTTGTCTTCATAATATGTTTTATATATACGATTATGCAAATGGATGCAGATGTACCAACATATCAGTTTTTGTAAGATCTTATGATGGTCTACTTTATTCACTGTGCTCACTATTGCTTCATTTCTTGAAAATGATTATATGCTGTAAATAGCAATAGATGAGTCTGCAATAGTTTAAGTTAATATACATAATATGGAAAGAATCCATAATTTTCAATACAAATTTACTCTTGGACAGAGAATAAAAGATACAAATGAGAAAACTCAGAACAACCAGACAGAGAATCCTGAAATGGAGTGATGCAGGAGAGAAATATGGCTTTTTGCTGACCTGAGAAGTTTAGAATCATTTCTTTGAGTTGAAAGAGCACACAGTACAATGTAGGGGAAGAGGTTACCCAGTTCTACCAGTTCATGGCCTATGAGGAATTTTGCCTTTCTCTTAGTCAGTACAGACACTCACCTTCAATGCCAGCAACTCAGGCTTAATCTTTGTTACTCAACAAGAGCTGATGTTACTGTGGAGTCACATTACCAAGTTAAAGATATAGTACTAGAAAGACTCAGGAATCCAGTCTTTCATATAGTCCTGGTAACTTATTCCAAACAGTCTTGGTAACTATCAGCTAGTTTCAAGATAATTGATGCTTTTCTGAGTGATTGGGGTGTAACATTAGAATTTGGAAAAAAAAAAAAAAAACAACACAAAAACAAACAAACAAACAAACAGCCTTACCCCAAACAAAGCCAAAAACAACAACAACAAAAAAAAAGGAGGAAAAAAAAAAACAAAACCACAAACTTTTTACCATTCATTACAACAAATTATGTAAATGCCATCCCTAAAAAGTTACAGACTACAAACCCAATGAGCACTGGCCCAGTTTTGCTAATCATTATTTCAGTATTCCTGCATCTATCTATTCTAGAAGTAAAATTAATTACATATTAGGATGCCTATATATTGAAATAAGCCATCAGAATCTAAGACTCCTCAGACCAGTTACTGGTCCGGTAACCTTACGATATATAAATTGATGTCATTCTAGCAAGGCAGAGGTGATGAACGGCAGCTTTATAGAAGGATGACCCCTGGCTATCAGACCAGTGCTGAACCAGTAGCATGACACTAGATAAGGTGTTTCAGTCATGTGAAATAACAAACCCTTTCTCTCTTCTCAGCTGGAGAAGTGCAGATGAGGCTCATTAACGGTTCATAAAATGAAGATTCATCAATCAAAACAATTCTTACTATCATAGACAACTTCCTTTTAAAATAGAGTTTATTATATTGTTCAGCTGGTTCTCCACAAATGCAAGGCAGTATCATAATGCAAACATTTAGTTATATTCTTAATGTATCATTTTGTTTTAAAATGCATGCTTAATGCAGTAGCTTTTATGAACAATGGAAAATACCACTATTTACAAATATTGTATTTTCCACTATGGAAAATCCTTGAAGCAGAACAAGTCAGTGTGGAAGAAAAGTTGTTTGTATCATTATCTTTCCACTGTAAGAGGCAAAGGTTTGCATTGCCTACTACTTATTTGCCAGCAAATTGACATTTAATATTTTGCTAATTCTTTCTCCATCAGATAAGTTTCTTGGCAAAAAAGTGATACTTTCTCATCTTTAAATGTCAAAATTTCATTTACTTTTTGGCTTGCAAACTGTGCAGGCCCATAAAATCCAACTGTAGAGGGTTACAGAATCTCTCTAGGATTAATTATGCTTTTAATTAAATTAAAAAGATTCCTCCTTACGTGACCTCCATATCAGTCCCATATGCATGTTATCTCTTCTCAGCCTTGTCTCAGAGAACAACAGACTCCCTATTACAGAACTAGACTGTTTTCCCTTTTGTGGCATCTGCCAAGAAGCTATTTGGAATTTAATTGCTGCCCTTATTTATGAATTATAACTGCAAGAACAGTTGTTTGTGTGACAAATATTCTATGAATTTTTATTGCAATGATTATTATAGGAAAAGAAAAGAAACACAGTAGGTTTTTGTTTTGTACTCATCTTTAAAGACAAGTACAATCTGCCCTACAATTAATTTTTACATGTCCAAAACCAACTATTGCACCTGAATACTAAACACTATACACACCTGATTTAAAATATACACAAACATCTGCTTATGAATATTATGTATGCATAGACACATGCACACAGACAAACTTTTTTAGAGAAGCTAAATATTCCTGGAGGGTGTCAGCAAGCCTGGATTTAAATTGGGAAAGAGAAAGAAGGGAAGAGGGAAGGAAAGCAGTTATCTGATGGATACAAAAAGAAGAGAGAAACTGCAGTGGCATGCAGCATTGCACACACAGCAGGTTAAAAAATTAAAAGGAAAAAAACCCAAAAAAAACCCAAAAGCCAAATCAAACCACCAAACAAATCAAGCCACATGTATTGTTCATTAATCATCATCTACAGTAGAGGCAGGATAAAATAAACAAATCCCCAGAACTGAATTAGACATGGTCTGATTAAAACACAAAGCACACAGGGGAAGATAAAAGCTGTAAACATAATGGGGTCCCTATGTGAAGGTATGCTTGTAATACCATTCTAGATAACAACCCCCTCACTTTTTCTTTCTGAGCAGTCACAGAAGCAGCATTAGTTTCTTATGAACCTGCCACAAAACATGAGGGACTGGAAATCAAACAACTGCACACTGATGAAACAGGAGATAGATTCCTGACAAGTAGCAATCTTTCAGACCATAGCAGTGTTTCTTAGAAAAGAACAAATGGGAACAGGTCAACTCTGTCTCTCTCTCTCTCTCTCTCTCACACACACACACACACACACGCACGCATCAACTTTTCTTAACACATCTTGATCCATGTTTAGTTTTGGCTTGGCACCCTTAATTTTATCATAGCCAACTGAACAGGAAGGTGGGAACCTGCATCTATCTCTCACTAGAAACTACAGAGCACACTGTATTAATTCTCCACAGAGGTCAGTGAGGCACTGGCGCATGAGAAATTGTCTGCTGTGGCGTGTACTAATAGTATCAAGGACAAGGAGTGCTCCTCTGTGCCGGCCATTGCATCCCTTTGCATGGAAGGGCCTCCTATTTTTAATTGTAGAATTAATAATAACTCATTGTAGAATTGTAGAATGACTCATTGTAGAATGACTGCTCTTCACATACTTCTTAGCAGAAAATTCTGCAGAGCAACATATATTAAGGGGGAGAGGGGAGGAGGCAGGGGGGAAGGCAGAAAACCCCAAGACATGAAACCCAACCCTCTCCAGACAAGCCCCATCATTCAGGTAGCCTCAAGTACTGCCTCGGGTTCCAACAAGCTTCTGTGCATCTCAAGAACAACTAACAAATGATATAAATGGAACAAACAGTTACTGCAAAATGATGCTTTACACACAAAGAATAACTCAATAATAAATGAGTTTAAAATAACTGATTCTAAAATGCAAAACATAAACTTAGTTTCTTGTAGCGAAGATTTCTTTTTAAAATTAATTTTAAGATGGGATGTAAAGTATCTCTTCCTGGAAAAAAGACTTTTGGCAATATATTGAATATTTCTCATTTCAAATTCTTACTCAGGACTTCTAACAACCTTCCTCAAGACAGCTGTCAAAGCCTAGCAGCTTCCTCTACAATGGCTATTCCTGTCCTACCAAGCAACTTATGTTTTAATATAACGTGCTGAATAGTTGTCTAATGGAGTGGCATTTGCTCCTTATGCCATTAATTACCTCTACATTTTGAATGAAATAGGGCAAAATCCCATTTACATTCTTTCTACTATGTCTATCACTCCAGCGTTCAGGTGTCACCTGCATTATTGAATATCAACTTGACTGAGCACCAAAAGACCAAACATCTCCTTCCTCCTCCGAACTGATTTGGTCTATTCTGCAAGAAAGAGCATCTAATCAGGTGTCTTCCAGGAGGATGACACTAACTATTCTACAACACTTTCACTGGAAAAGCATACCAGTTAGAAATGAGACTGTGATGCATACTAGAAACACTAGGACTGGACAACTCATTCTTGAGCTCAATGTCCAAGGACTCTCGTACTTACCCTCCTGGCACTGGGAGGCATCCAGGCTACATACTGCCTGGGTACCATGTGTATCACACAGATAGGCAGAAAGGAAGGTAAGACTTCAGGAAATGGGATTTCACCCAGCTATGCATTTTTTAGTTCAGGATTACTGCATCAAATGAGATCTTTTCATGAACCAATACTCAGTGCAAACTCTGGTGTAACAGACTTTCTTATTAGTTCCATTTTTAAAAGCTAAGAGGAAGTCAGAAAGTCCTTGAATAAAAAATCCTGTTTCAATGCAAAGGTCATTTGAGTACTGAAGTGCCATCTGTTCATGCTGTAATTAAACTTTTTTTTTATATAATTGCACATTTTAAAATTAATGTAATTATGAGGAAAATAACAAATACATGAAAACCTGTTGAAAATACAGTTTTTAAATGTTGAGATATATTAAAAAAATTAAAGAGCTGCTTTATTGAAAAATGTAAATTATTTTTAAATTGGATTGAAAATTTTTTATTTCACTTTCTGAAAATTCAAAAATTTTACCATTTCTAAACTTGAGGGGCAAAGTTCAGCTTCCTGTTATGCCTCAATTAGTCTGAGATCGCAGCAGCACACTGTGAAAGGGACAGGCATGGATTACTGCAGAAGACCTTTAAATAAATACATATATGGAGGGACGGAAGGAAGCACACTACTTTTTGGCCCAAGAAAAAAAGGACAAAAAAATACCCAAACAAACCACAAATCTGACTTTTTACAGCCATCTGGATATTTTATAGCAGCTACTGAACCTACAGAGCATAAGATATAGCTTGGCAACCAAAGAAAGATGCTTGCAGTATGGAGGAGAGGGCAAGGGAACAGACCCTTCTATTATTCATAGAAGTGATTTCCCATCCCAATGGCACTTCCTGCCTATTATCAAAAATATAACTTGCCTTTGGACAAACCTCTGATTTCTGAAAACAATGTCATAATTCAGAAAGCAATATAAAAGCTAGGAAATTGAGAGTTTTGTTGTTTGAGTGTTAACTGTAGTTGATTCTCCTCCTTCATGAGTGAGGAAGAAATTTTTTACACTAAGGGTGGTAAAATACTGGAACAGGTTGCCCAGAGAAGCAGTAGATGCACCATCCAGGGCCAGGTTGGATGTGGTTTTGGGCAACCTGATCTAATTGGGCATGTCCCTGCTCATTGCAGGGGGGTTTGGACTAGATGACCTTTCAAGGTCCCTTCCAACCCAAACCATTCCATGAAGCTTCCAGAGGCTCTCTGCTAGACTGTGATCACCATGTAAACATCATTTGATTTTGATCAATTCTGGCACAACAACAAAAATACTTTCTTGGAAGTCATTCTAATCTTAACAGAATGCAGTGGTCAGCTGCTATAACGCTAGGAGACTTTCTTAAAGCAAATGTCTAAAACTACCATCAAAAAGGAGACTTAACCCAAATCTGAGGTTTTTTCCATTGGTAACAAAAGAACAGTCCTTTTTATTTTACAATATCTCAGGCTATAGTAAAACTTCACATTATAGCTGCAAGAAGAGCAAATAAACACATCACTTTTTAAGGTAAAGGAGGCATAAAGAGAGCTGCACCAGAAAAAGTAAACATAAAAGGGTTGTTTTTCTTTCTTTCTTTTTAACATCTGCCAAAGAGTGAATTACCGCAATAACCTGCAATATAAACCTCAACAGTTTCTCATAATTTGCCTGTGAATACCTTTTCATTTAGAGATTTTCCCTCAAATCTATCTGATAAAGAAATGGCAATTCAGAAACACTACAGAAAAGAGATGAAAGAAATGGCTGAAATGTAATGCATACACTTTTTCTCACATACTTGTACAGCTACAGTTTGCTGTTCACCCAAGTTTTATTTCTAGGGTAAGCATTACTATTTTTAAAATTACCTCTGTCTGCTAAGACAGAAGAGGCTTGGTCTCACTTTTAACATGCTCATGAAATTTCACCCAGAAGCAGCATTCAACCATAGCAGAGCCAAATTACTGAAGTTCTCATTACATTCAAGCTGGTGCAGAGTCATGGTTGATATATGAGTCCGTCATTCTCAGCATTGATTTGCAGAGCTCACTGAATGTCTCTGAGCAGTACAGTCCCTTTAAAGCATTTTTCCCTTCTCTCTACCATACATCACAACTCAAATTGTCAAGTCTTATTTAAATGTCTTTGTTACATTAAAAATATTCATCAGGTTGTCATTATGCTTTAGCTATGCACCCTTTTTCCCTTTAAAAAAAATAATCAAATCATAGCAACTAAAAGATGAGTAGAAAAAACAGCTGATGCAGCAATATAAAGCTCTCATGACTGTCATAATGAAGAATGTTAAAAAAAAATATTACTGATATATTTTGCTGAACTATATTGGTTAAGCAAAGGCTTTCTTGTGTCCCATTGTAGACATTACCCATGTAAGCAGTGTGGGGATCAAGGTTGATGAATCTTTCCCTAAACTCTTCATGCTCTCTAGCTCTCTTCTCTGAGTAGACTTACACAGAGTAATTCCATTATCTGCAGGTAAAACACACAACAATAAGCCTCCTATTTCCTTTAAGATCCAGCATCTTAAAACCCACTGCTTTATTGCATATATTCATAACCACAGCATATTAAACCTAAAATCAATTTTGGCAAAAGCACAGCATATAAGTTCACAGAAGTAATTAATGACTTGGTAAAAGTTCCTCACTGACAAAAACTGCATCAGTTTAATTCTACATAAAACAAGTTGTTAAGAAGCATACTCTTCATGGGAGGTAAGGGAACTGCCCACTCAGCATGTTTACCAAACTTGTATGCGCCTGCACTATATCTACAGTAGGTAATCAAAACCAAGTATGTCTTGTCAAAGGCCAGATGTGTTCAGCTGACAAACTGCTCTACTCAAAAAGGAAGGCAAAGCTAATGTGCTCAATTTCTTTTGCCTATATAATACTGAGATAAAACATCAGAATAAACTATCAATACAAATTTTTGCCAGCACTGATTACTATAGCTGGCATGGGAAGGTGTTCTAGCAAAAGGCTTTAAACAAACACACAAATTAAAGTATAAGGCCTTCACATGCATTATTGTTTATAATCTTTTCTACACAGAACTTTGCTTACAAGCCTCTTCTTTTTTTTTTCCCTTGCAATTCTTGGTTACTGCCAAAGAGGAAGATGAGGAACAGAAAAAGAAATTTACCTACAGTTGTTGCCACTCCAAAAGAACTGGCCCAATGGTAATACAGAAGTATCTTATCTAAAGAATATATACTACTAATTTTAGCATGATTAATCTAAATTTTATTTCTCTTTTTAAATCAAAGTATCTGCAGTTCAAATTCTCCCTAAAGCCAACTCAGGATAGGACCAAATTCGTGTCTAAAAAACCTTCTACTTCATCAGTCCCACCTTAAATAGCTCTATGAATATTCCTCTCAATAAACCACTATAAAGCTTAACATTTTTCCCTTCACTTTCAGTAATTCCCTTGGCTTTCTCTAGCCAAATACCATCTCAAATCCTAGTCCCTCTATAGCAAGCATCATGTTTTTCCTACCACTTCACAATTGCTGATTAGTATCTTTCATATAAAGGAATTAGATTTAACAAGAATGAATTCTCAGCACCTGGATCACTATACTTCATGCAGAAATATCAGTTCGGTCAAACAGACTTTTTCCAAGAAACACTTCATAATCAGTTTCTTTTTTATAATGTAGGATTCCTAATGAATAATTAAAAAACTAGGAAGAATGCTTTATTATATGAACCAAAGGCAAATGTATGAGAACAGCTAACTTGCTGAAAGGTCACCCACAAATTGATTATACCAGAAAGCACTGAAAACCAAATGTGCTACAACCAAATGCAACTGTAATTCCGAACCATCAAGATACAGCCACACCTGAACTTACAATTATGATGCCACCTTCATGCCTACATTTTTATTTATTATATTTACAGACTTTGAGACTGCTAAGCTCTAGGACCTGCTTTTCCACTTCACACAGATGAGTCTTGCTGTCTCTCAACTGGTTTCAGCTGTTCCAGAACCTGAACCAATCTTCTCCTGTCTGACAGTTAAGCATCAATGCTTCAATACTGCAGCAAAAAACATGTAACCATGTGGTTAAATATGGCAAGAAAGGGAAACCACAAGTTTCCCCACTTTGGTTTGACTTAGAGTCATGCTCTCAGGTATGGTTTGCCCCTACATACAAGCTTTATCAGTGGAAGAGGTGAATGCCTCCTGCTCAGTCCTCCAGCCCAGTCTTGGCTGTGTTCCTGGCTCCCCTTTACTCTCTGTCTAGGATCTCACAGTCCCGTAAGTGGCGGAGACATTTACACTGACTGACAATAGAAACACCTCTCTCCACACACCCCCCGTTTGGAGAATTAGCTTTCTCTATCAAAACAGCTTCATGGCTAGTTCAGTTTCAGTATTAAGGATGACAGCATCACCACACTTTTGCTCATTTTCACTTCTGCCTTAGGTACCTGGTGTCCCATCATAAAAAATTCACCAAAATACACATTCTCTCTCATAAGTCTGGCCCTACTAAAACTATGACTCAAAACCTTCAGAGTGATAAGAATTCAGATGCAAAGATACTGCACAGCTAAATTCAGGTCAGCCACTCAACCTCAACAACCAGACCAGACGTTTTGTTTACACAACACAAACCCAGTACAAGGCAACACTACAGTATGGCAGGGAGAGGGTGGAAGGTGCCTCTTCAGTTTCAAGTTTATCAGCAGAAAAAAGATTAAGTAGTTTTTCCATGACAGACTTCATCAATCTTTCAGCACTTCCTGATTTTACAGTCACCTATGAAAAAAAAAACCCAGACTTAAAACCAAAGCCTTGAAATGATATCACAATGACAGTAATTTGAGTACAGGCTCATCTGGAAACATATGCTGATAATTAATCCCTTGTGAGCAAAAGTTGTTTTAGTCCTATAACAAGATAATTGAAAATTGTCAATTCCACTCTGACATAATTAAACATTAGATCAGTACCCAAAAATAATATTCATTTGGTAGCTGATTGGCACTTTTTATAACATCTGCCTTCACCTGAAAGCTCTTGAGATTCTTTCATTATAGTGAATGCATAAGAAATCTAATTGAAAGAGGTACTTTTCAACAGAGTTTCACTTTGGTTTTTGAGATTTACAAATAAGATTGCGAATGCAGACTACAATTTTCTCTCTATTATATCAAAATCATTGATTGCATTTGCTAGAAACACAAATCAATGCAACATGTAGACACTGTAATGGACTAGAAATATTGAAGTATACTTTTATCCATAACAGGATATGAAGCTAATTCAGGTAGATCAAGAATTACTTTTTTTTTGTTTATTAGAAAGAATGTTAATGGCAGGAGGAACACACTCTTTCAATTGTCTACCAAGGACTGATTTCAATAGTCTATTTTTCTCTTACAAATCTTGTGATTTGGTATGACAGGCTGCATTGCATGCTTCAGAATATTCAAATTTAACAACAACACATTTTCTGAAGGACCAACAAGAAACGGAATGAGAGTATGGGAAGATAAATAACTGGAAATGAAATAGTAATATCTGTGAAGAAGCTGGCATGGGTAAATTCCAGAGCTTCCTAAGGAGAATGGCATGAAAATGCTAGAAGATAAGGTGATAACAAAGGAAGATCGAAGCAACAACTGGGGGGAAAGAGTCTTATTTTGCCTTGTCCTCTCTTTATGGAGTCAAATGCAGATGAAAGAGGTCTATATGCAGAGAGACGAGGCGCTAAAGATAAGGAAGTTATTTCAGCTCTTTAAGTGAGTTTTGAAAAGCTTGGAAAATACACAAAACTTTCAGTTTTAGCTTTTTTAACCAAAAAACCTCACCCATCCTGATCAAAAATACAGTTTCCCATAAGAAATCAGTAAGGAATTCAAACACAGTGTCACAGTGGCATGTACTTGACTTTCAAATTTCCTTTTCCTACTTCAGTTATTTAATTCAGATATGCCACCCAATCAACTCAAGACAGTTACAGAACTAACTTACGTTACTGAAAACTCAAAGCTCAAAGCATTTAGGTAATGTAAAATTCAAGCTGTTATATAATTGTAATTCTGTTTGCTTTACAGAAATTGTATATTCTTCTCAACTATATCGCATTTTTCCTATGCGCCTTCGCATAAAATGCATTTAATATTGAACCATACATTAAGAAGGCGAAAACACTTAGATGCTACTAAGTGACGTTGACTAATAACACACAGTAGTCCTAACAGACAGTCCTGCAATTTTATTTATGACTAAAAACATCAGATAAAACATTTGATACGATGTTATCTGTGGTTAAATACATATTGCCTTCCTTCATAAACAAATATACACAAAGGATTAAAGAAATGAAGTTGAAAGTATTTAATCACGCAATGTTTAATGGGAAAGACAAACATTTTGGGGGAAGAGGTGTCTTTGGGTTTTTTTTTAATTTTTTTCATGGTCATATTTGTACCACTTTCAGATTTTCTAGGGAAGGGAAAAATTGTTTATACTATGGTAAAAGTTCCCAAAGGTAAATAATCTTTTATAGAAAAGTTAAGAAATGTCATTTTATCACTGTATTCACACCAAATATTTCATTTTGCCTTTTGTTTTCCCTGTTTGCAAGTGTTTGATGAAGAGAGGTATATATACTATACATACACGCTGTATTTGGGGAAAAAAAAAAAAATATCTCTCTTCTTAACAAGCACTACCTTTACAGATATTAAGGGGTCACGATAAGGTTATAAAGCAATTATCTCATATTCTTTATAATAAAGCGTTTATATAGGACTTCCCTCAGAATTTAAATTAAAAATAATTTTTAAAAGTTAGCAATCCCACATGGCAAGATCAAGTAAGCAGAAATGTCATGGTTTAGACAAGTTGTAAATCCGTAACTGTAAGAAATACACTTCCATCAGCTACAATATTATAATTTGGTTATTTTTTTTTAATTTATCTATATTTCATTAAAGAAGTTCACAAGTTCCCTTTCTGTGACTATAAGGAGAAAACTGTTTACTTCCTCACTTGCTACAAATCAGTGTTGAAACTGGTAATATAGGGTAGGAAACAGCTGGAATTACTATTTCATAAAACGTCCAAGATACCTGGGACTACACCCAATGTCTGCCAGCACTCTACTCTGCATTGGCCT